>APFE030890733.1:87046-209477 GCA_000404065.3 Pinus taeda | reverse complement strand
TGGCCATTATGATGGCCTGCAAGAAGAATATCACAGCAAAAGCCACTGCTAAACTCTTCTTCGAACGAGTGTGGGTGCACTTTGGGATCCCACAGTCTAGCATCTCAGATCGGGACAGTCGGTTTCTCAGCACATTTTGGCCCAGTCTTTGGTCAATGCTAGACACCAAACTCACGAAGTCCACAGCCTTCCATCCTCAAACTGATGGCCAGACAGAGGTTGTCAATAGGATGATTGTGCACATTCTGCGCATGTATAACTCAAAGCATCCACGCACATGGGGACGAGAGCCTCCCCTATGTTCAGCACAGCTACAACCGAGCTCTTCACAGCTCCACTGGCCATAGCCCTTTTTAGGTGGGTTTGGGATTCCAGCCACTATGTCCCATTAATGTTGGCCATCCACTCTGCAGCTACTCACATGAATTCAGCTCATGTCCAGTCCGAAACAGATAAGGCCACCAGCTTCATTGAGTGCATCCAACATATTTTCCAGCAGGTCATGACATTCTTGAGAAATCAAATGCCAAGTACAAGCAGCGACATGATCAACATCGGGTGCCACACAAGTTTCAGGTGGGCGACAAAGTCTGGTTGCATTTGCAAAAGGAACGCCTTACTGGAGCCTATCGGAAATTAAGAACACTCCGATATGGTCCTTACACCATTACTAAGGCTATGGGAGACAATGCATTTGAGCTCAGCATTCCCCCATTCCTTGGCCTGCACCCAGTGTTCAATGTGTACTGCCTTCGGCCATACTTTCCACCATTACTAGACACATCCGACATTGCAGAACAGCAGCTCCAACCCACAGAATTAAAACCAGATTGCATGGAACAAGCTGCAACTGATCGGATCATGGACACACAGATCAAGAACACTCGCCAACAGAATATCCAACTGTACCGAGTTGTCAAAGCAGGCCAACTCCTTCAGCAGGGCAAGTGGTTCACCAGGGAACAGGTTCAGCAGAAGTTTCCTCATCTCATGGGGGAGCTCAACGCAATGGGGACCATTGCTTCCTAAGGGGGGAGGAATGATCCAGGTGGATATTGGTGGCCACCTGCCAAGTCCACATGGACCCCCACCATTGTCTTTCTCAGCATTTTCAGTTTCCTTAATTGTAGCACAACTTACTATTTTTAGCAGTTTTTCGGGTCCTGAACTTCCGGAGCCGTTTTGAGGCCCTAAACAACGTTTTTTGGGAATCTAGGGGCAACACGGGTCCATGGAACATGGACCTGTGTTGCCGAGTCCATGGAACATGGACCCGTGTTGCCGTTCCAACAATGATAGTGCTCGAATAGATCTTTCTAATGAGCTATTGTACGCGTCAAACGGAGATCATATGCTAAAGTTACGACCCCGGGAAGTTGATGTACCAACTTACCCCTAAACGGGGCCCACAGTTTGGCGTTTCATCTCCTAGGGTTAGGTTTTGGAATGTTAAGGGTTTTTCATTGTTTCTCAACAATAAATAGGCCTTCGAGCCTCATTGTAAGTCAGTTCAGAGGCATGTAGCCAACACATCTCTTCTCAGAGATAAGCTACCATCGCCCTAGCTAGTTTATTTCCATTTCTGATTGTAAGCATATTTCAATGTTTTCCATTAATGAAATGAAGTATTATTTCCGCTGCATATTTGTGTATATGGTTATCTCTGTAATTTGTTGCGTTCCTGTTTAAATCCGGATCATTGTATTATCATTCTCATGGTGTGAGGGACATCCTTGTAGTTGTTTATATATTTCCTCAGCTGCAAAGTTATTTGCATGAATTTGTATGGATGTGTAATGAACATGTTGATGGTGTTGGACCTGCCAACATGTCAGGGGATCTACCCGGTAAGAAGTCCCAACTAGAACTCAGCCTGTTTGGTGTAGGAGTCCCAACAGTGGGTCGTACAGTATCGCCTTGATTGTGGTTGTGTGAAGAGGTAAGTAAGATGTCCTTGTTGGTAGCAAGGGTGTGACATGTGCAACAAGCCAAGGAAGGTGCATGAATGGTTCTAACACATGGAAGGTGGAATGAGTGCACCCCTTGGAAACCTATGTAAATATGCGTCTTGGAAGGGAACGCGTGAGAAAATATGCATCACAAATTAGAGGGAAGGTTAACCGACAATCCAAAGTGATGGTTAAACCAATTTCACATTTCAGTAAGGGTCTATACATACATGTGTAAACAAACAAATACATATATCATTAGAGTAAACAAGTTAACTGAAATACAATAAAAACATATGCATGAAATGTGTTGGCTCTATTATATTAAGAAGTGAAAGTTCCAATCATACACTACAACCATGACCAACCACTAGTCCCGATAACGAAACGTTACAGTCACTGTTGCCTTCTCCCCCAAAGAGATGTACTAGCTCTGCACTGTGGACAAGCCAAGGCTCCTTACAATACTCTCCAAGATTTCTCTAAGATACTCCTATCAGAAGCTTGGCTGACCAAAATCCTCTACAATGAGTTATGAGGTACTATAAATAACAAAGGGTGGGGTGACCCTTGACATTCCCCTTTGTGACTGTTCACCTACCCTCATGACTCTTCAACTACTCTATGACTGTTACATTCAACTATCGACACTTGAACTTCCACTTTACAAGATGTTACATATAATATGCACATGTAGCCATCTGAGACAAAATAGGCTTGAGCAAGCCATGCAAGACATCACTATGACTTGGACAACTGTGGGAAGACCAACCCTTCGACATCCTCAAGATGGTTGACAGTGGCGAACTAATGCCAAGCTTGGTAGTCTGCGATTGTGTCTATGTACTCTGTGGTGACATCTTTCTGGAAATAAACTCTTGCCTCTATTTCATCCAGGTACACTACTTTAGCTCCTTTGTCCAACTCGTATGATAACATGCACATCATTGTGGTCGGACCAGCAACATACTAATGTATAGTGCCCACACTGATCACCAAGTCTGCGATGGCGGCTATGCATATCAACTTTTCAAAGTACGAGTCCAGCTCCTATCGGACTTGGCCCTTTTCTTTTGCCTCGATGAGTGTCCCAATAGATGGGATCGCATGTGTGCACACAAAAACATCCATGCTTTTGAACACCCGTGCATGGGAAGCCTGCAAACTAGTGATGAGCTGCGGGAATTCCTCATAGTTTCAGATCTAACTCTAGATGCGTGCCCTCAACTCAACCACCATGGGCTTCATCATTTGGGCAAGTGTAATGGGGCTCCCTTGTATCTCATTGTCCATGTTTTCATGTGGTCGACAACAGTATGAAAGTTTGACAAGATACGTGCTCTCCTAGAACAACGTTGTTGCCAACCGTTGAGATGAACAACTTCCTTATGCACAATACCAAATCGGGAATACAACACCCACATGATTGTCTCAAGGGATGATACTTCATCTAGTATCTCCTTCTTCAACTTTGCTCGGACAGATGTTGTAACCAGTTCTCCTCCCTGATTGGTCGTCTGTAACTCCTTAGCCATTCGCTCATTCTCTGCAATCAAGAAGTGAACACTCGAGCTAGTGGCTTCGAAATATGCTCTAGTAGCATCGGCCAATGTTGTTGGATGCTTGCAAGCATAAGATACGATCACTCGTTCCTCAAACTGCACAGGAGATGTGTGGACATCCGGAGTAGACACTCTGCGTGATTGCACAACTCTATGTTGTAACTCTTCTTCTAGATTGTCTCCAAGGATCTCAGTATCTCCTTGGTCACTCAGGACTTGCTATGCTTCTGGATCTGGTGAATTCGGTGGGTCGACCTCTTGGTGGTAAGGCATGAGGTCGATGCCTTGCTTTAGCTCTGACTGCTCCATCTCTGTATCCATCTGCTCAAGTACTCTTTCAATGTATTGAGCAAGTTCTTGCTCCTGTGACTGCTCACCCTATCTACTTTGTATCAACTGCTCGGATGAGTCTACTACCTGTATGGGCACAGTTTGATCAATATGTGCATGTTGCAGGCCCTATTGTGTCTGTCCATGTTGTGCTTCCTTCTCCTGTTTGCGCAACTCCTATTCTTTTCAAAGTTTCTTCTTCAACTCTTGCAACTCCTTTACTTTTTCCTCCATCCTTTTTTTATCTCTCTGCCTTTGCACATTCCTCTTGTCGCGTTGTCGCCTCTTCGCCTGATCAAAATCTGGATTAGGGGCAAAAATTTGCTCAAAAATAAAAGTGCTTAGAATTTCTCAAATCCTGAATGAATGCATGCGTCTCGGCTATATGATCCCAACACAACTCATTTCACTCAAAACGGAGTTCGTATGAGAAAGTTAGAGCATGTTGCCTGTTTTGTCAAACAAGCAAATTTTAGATACAGGGCTAACTAGATGCTAACTAGGCATTCGTACAACCCAGTCAGCAAAAATAATATTCCCAAAATATTCCCACAGGTGGCTCAATTATATTTTGACATTTTTCAACACGTGATTGATCTATGGAATTTAGGGTGGACCAATGGGAGGATGACATATAGCAAGCCTAGAGGCCGCCACGTGCCCTCTCAAAGGTTGGGTAAAATTATTTGTAGGTCAGTAGAGTCAAACCTGCGACCTCACCCGCACAAGCCCCATGCTCCATTGCTATGCCACACGTTATTTCTTAACAATATATGGGCACATTTTCTATTTAAAGTTTAAGTGTCGGTGGATTAGGAGGTAACTGCTACCTTAACCTTCACATGTGACCAAATTTGCAAACCGGTGGCCAGTGCTAACACTAACCGTGGATTAAACGGGTTTAGCATTTATTAACCCATACTTAACCGTTAATTAAACACGGTTTAACTTGGCAAATCTTTTGGTGGGTCCGATAAATTCAGAATTTGCTCCATTTTTGGCAAGGCTAACTAGCGTTTCTCCATATTTGGTGGAGTTTTCCTAGGGAAAACTGAAGAGGCCATAACTTTGGCATATTTCTACCAATTTTGGCTCAGAAAGAGTCATTCATAAATGATTTGGATACTTTGAACACAATGGAATGGGTTGCAGAGGCAAAAAGGCACTTTTGTACATGATTTTGATATGTTGAAGTTTAAGGAAGCCTAGGGCCACCACAAGAGGAGGTCAAGCCTAGATCAGCTGAAGTCAAATTGCAGAGCTTGAATAGTCATTTTTGGGGTTTTTGGGTCTTCTAAATCTAATGGATCAGGTTGAAAAGCCATTGGAGCACCGAAGGTACATGTAATCAGATAATTTACCATTAATCTAAAGAGGGCCTAAGCATTGAAGCAGGTCCAAGGAGATGTAGCCCAGGAGGGGTGAACTCCTTTATCAACTTTGTGTTATGAGTTTGTTGTGTTTTATTTCTCTGCAATTTACTTGGTGTATGTTTGTTTTAAACAACTAATTAACCTCATAAATTGCCCACAAAAGACACTCAACACATGACAAATAACTCCTCACATTTTGGTTAATTTGAGATGATCCTAAACATATTTTTTTAATACGGATGAGGGAGCTTGCATAACATTAACAAGTTTTCCCAACATTCAGATCAATTTGGTATCAAAGCACTTATTAGTTCATTTTAACCATGAGATGGTTTTCCAAGGTTAGCTAGAAAATTAGCTATTGGTTTTGTATCTGTGCGAGGAGAATTTAATTGTGTGCAAGTTTATGTGTGTAAGCTAAAGAATGGAGATGGTCTGAGATGATTCTTTGTTGAGAAAATTTTTGAAGCTTTGTGAAGCTTTTTGATGCATTATATGTGTGATGGAAGCTTCAACAAGTGATGTTTCTTATCCATCTTCCTTAACAAGACTCTTTGATTTAGAGATATTGCAAGAGCTTATCATCATGAGAGATATGGTGCAAGAGATGAATGAATATAGGAAGGAAAACACTATAATTCAAGAGGAGTTGATGGCCATGAAGGAGGAGAAGCGAGAGCTTCTTGAAAATATGCATGAGATGGAGATTCAACTCCATGATGCCAAAGAAACCCTAGCCAAGTATGTGCATGAAAATGAGGTATGCAATTCAAGTTTATCTTCAATTTCCTCTCGAAATGAATGTTTTGGTGCTTTTGAAAGACACACTAGAGGAATAGGGTCCAAATTATTGATGAAGATGGGCTATGAAGGTAAAGGGTTAGGCAAACATGCACAAGGCATAGTTGAGCCAATTTTTGTTGAGGAAAGGCTTAGGTATTTAGGTCTTGGTTATGGAAAACATGATGGAGAATGCACCAAAGCCAAGGAGGAACATGAAAGTGTTCCAAGAAGGACTTTAATTACATGTTCATTACCTCAAGCTTGTGAAGTTTGTGTTCATGAAGAATGCAAAAGTTTTATACCCACTTTGCAAGAAGATGCTCATAAACATGCAACTAGTGGAAATGGCAAACAAGAGGATGTTGAAAGCTCTAAGGTCATTGAAGCCATTGTTTATATTGCGAAGAGAGACACTACCTCATCAAATTCGCCTCCTCAAGAAGGCGACAAAGGTGTATGTGTAAGGTATAAATCGGCCTTTAATCAAGTTTCTTTTGATTATGATAAACATGGTAAATCTTCACATAAGATTTGGAGAAAATTTACATGTTCTTTTTGTGGTTTGAATAACCATACTATTTCAAGGTGTTGGAAGAAGATAGCCATACACAGGAAACTTTCAAAACAAAAGATATAGAAAGCCAAAGGTCCATTGGATAATGGAAACCATGTAGAAAACAAGATGCAATTATTTTACTCTCATTGCCATAAGCAGGAACATCTTGTAGATAAGTGTTGGACTTTGCATCCAACAAGTCATTCACGAAATTTGAAGATGGTGGAGAGAGATTTTGGCAAGAATGGAAAAGAGGATTCCATAATTGATGTGGGTCAATATGATACACATGATGAAGTGCAGCTAAAAGAAGCACCATTGAAATGGTTTGGAAAGAGATGGTTAGATTTCTTAACCAATTAAAGCCTTGCATTTCTTTTGATACTTGATGCAAATCTTGCCTTATTGATGCATTCCCTTGTTATTTTGATGCATTTCTTTTCTCCTGAAAGTATGTTGCATATTGCATGGAGCAAGCTGTTGGAAAAGTAGAGTTATGTTGAATCACCTAGATGCACCAAAGATGGCAATTTGCAACTACAAATTTGCATGCATGTTGCATTCTTGAACTTGCGTGTTTATGCCAGGAAGGTGTTCAAAAGTGAAGTATGTTGACTCACTTTATTGCAGCAAATTTGGTCAGTTCAGCTCTTTTAAGTACTTGTACATACCAATGGGATTCTTGTACTTGTGATTGTACTTTTGAGAGAGTTGAGAATTGTTATACATGCATGAGAGTTTGTGTGTGTGAACAGTGGAATTTTTAATAGTTTCATTGTGCTTGAACATGCATGAGTGATTGACTTGAGTTGGTTGATTGCTTTGTTAACATGTATGTTGTAAACTTGAGAATGTTGATCATTTTCACATGCATGAGTGTCAACATGTGTGGTCGATTGATTGTTACATGTATGTTATATCGACTTGGAAGAGTTGATTTTGTCTCCAAAGATGAAAGGGAGATGTGACGAATTGTTTCATGAGAATGTGGAATTCCTGTTGTAAATCATCAAGTTGTTATACATGCTTTTGCTTGACTTGAAAGTCAGTTGTTTGAAGAAGCATGTTTTGTCGACTTGTGTTTAGTCGATGGTTTATACACCAATATGTAAGAGTACATGGCAATGTTCACATGATGTGACATTTGTTGCTTTGAAGAAGCAAAAGGAAGAGGCCGTCAAGTTATATTCTTGCATGAGTGTTTTTCAAGGTTAATGGTGTTTCTTGTGACAAGATGTCGCAGGATTTTGGAAGGTCCACACTTGAGCAAGAGGCTCATGATTAGCCTTCATTCTCAAATCATGACATGAGCAGCATATTGATATTGGAGTATGATGGAATCAAGAAGCAAAAGTGGACAAAAATGCCAAAAAAAATTGCAAGCCTTGTAAAATATCAAATGGTCTACAATGCATTTGATGTGTTGATGCCAAGAAGCGAAAGAGATGGCGAATGCATTCTTCCATATGTGGAATTTGGAACCATGGAGGTAAAATAATGGTCATTTCTTTTCTTTTTATTACTGATATTGGAACTCATTGTCATAGTTCACTCAGATGGGCTTACCTTGGAAAAGTGGTTTCCAAGGAGAAGCTTGCATCGCATGCATGTGTTGCAAAGGAGGAAGATGATTCTTAGGGGGAAGGTCATCAGTCAGCTTTCCAAGCACCGAGGGATCACTTTGGTATAGCAAGGTGTTTAATCATCAAGCAGCCAGCAAGTGTTGGATTGGGTTAGCAGCAAAAGGAGAACATTGGTTGAAGTGCCAAGCCATTTGCAAGGCAAGGCATGTTAGTGAACCCAAGTGGTTTTCATGGAGATTTTTCTAAGTAGAATCAATTGATATAACTTGGGAAGGAGAAGAGTATTTAGCTCTCATCAGATAACTAGCTTTTGTAGGTTCAAAAGCCTATCAATGGGAAGGAGTGATCGGAATATGGATTAGGGCAAAAAATTTACTCAAAAATAAAAGTGCTCAGAATCACTCAAAACCTAAATGATTGTGTCTGTCTCGGTGATACGATCCCAATGCAACTTCTTTCACTCAAAACAGAGTTCGTATGAGAAAGTTAGAGCCTGCTGTCTATTTTGTCAAACAGGCAAATTTTGGGCACATGGTTGACTAGGATGCTGACTAGGCATCCGTACATCTCAATCAACAAAAAAAATATTCTATGGATTATTCCCAAAATATTCCCGCAAGTGGCTCAATCAAATTTTGACATTTTTCGGCACGTCATTGGTATATGGCATTTAGGGTGGACCAATGAAAGGATGGCACGTGGCAAGCCTAGAGGTTGCCACGTGCCCTCTCAAAGGTCGGATAAAATTATTTGCAGGTCGACGGAGTCAAATCCGTGACCTTGCTCGCACAAGCCCCATGCTGCAGTGCTATTACACACGTTATGTCTTAACAATCTATGGGCGCATTTACTATTTAAAGTTTAAGGGCTGGCGGATTGGGAGGTAACTGCTACCTTAACCTCCACATGTGACCAAGTTTGCAAATCGATGGCCAACAATAACGCTAACCCCATGGATTAAATAGGTTTAGCATTAATTAACCCATACTTAACAATTAATTAAATGTAGTTTGACTTGGCGGATCTTTTGGCGGGTCCGATAAATTTGGAATTTGCTCCATTTTTGGCGGGGCTAACTGGAGTTTCTCTAGATTTGGTGGAGTCTTCCTAGGGAAAACTGAAGAGGGCATAAATTTGCCATATTTCGACCAATTTTGGCTTGAAAAGAATCATTCCTAGATGATTTGGATGCTCTGAACACAATGGAATAGGTTTCATAGGTAGAAAGGCAGTTTTCTATGTGATTTTTCTATGTTGAAGTTTAAGGAAGCATAGGGCCACCAGGAGAGGAGGTCAAGCCTAGATCAGCTGAAGTCCAATTACAAAGCTTGGATAGTCATTTTTGGGGTTTTTGGGTTTTATGAATCTAATGGAGCAAGTTACAAAGCCATTGGAGCACTGAAGGTGCATGTAATCAGATAATTGACCATTAATCCAAAGAGGACCTAGCCATTGAGGTAGGTCCAAGGAGATGTAGCCCAGGAGGGGTGAACTCTTTTATCAACTTTGTTTTATGAGTTTGTTGTGTTTTATTTCTATGAAATTTAGTTGTTGTATATGTATTTTAAACAACTAATTAACCTCATAAATTTCTCATAAAGTACACTCAACACTTGACACATAACTCCTCACATTTTGGTTAATTTGAGACGATCCTAAACACATTTTTTTTAATACTGATGAGGGAGCTTGCATATAATTAACAAGTTTTCCTAACTTTCAGATCATCACCTCTATTTCCAAAGTTTCTTTCTCCACAAGTAGGTCTTCTCTGAACTTGCAGCTTTATTCTCCATTTGCGTTGTCGACAATATTTCTCTTGCCTTTGTCGCACACAAGTATGTTACCCTATGCTGATGTTGTTGTTGCTGCTGCTCTCCTAGATGCTGCTTTGCTAACCATTCCACAGTGATATCGACCAGTTCATTGTGCCTGGAGAAATGTGACAATATCTCCATGAGTCTTCCTCAACCCACTGACACACCTCGTGGATCCAAGGAAATTGCACTCTCACACAATGATCCTTCACAAAGCAATGCAAATCATACGGATTGAAGCTTTTCATGCCTAAGTAAATTTTGTGAACTCTTTTGTCTTGGCATCCGCATGTTTGAGATTTTGCATCTCATACAACTCAATCTGCAACAGAAGAGTGGGCCAGGGTGCCTTCTTCTTTTGGTGTAGTCTAGCTGATAGTCCTACCAAGATGTGGTATGACACTTCTTGCATGATGAGTTTGTCCATGGAAAACTTCCGCAAAACATGCATACGCTTCTCCGCATTGTACATTCATATGAAGATGCCAAAATATGACGCATACCGATCTTCTATGTCAATTAGTGCCTCCATTGTTGCCTTCAACATGCAAGGTGGATCCTGCTCAAATATTATCATGCACACCAGGGTGAAAAAATGGTCTGACAACTATGTGATGACTCTGTGGAAGCTGCATTCATAAAACAGTCTGCAATAAGTGTTTACAGAGGTTTCCATTGATGTCCATGCCTACTTCAAGCCCGAGAATTCCTAACGGGCATAGATTGCATCCAAGATATATGCAGACATGTATATTTCTACTTGCTAACCTTTGGGTGGCTGTCGAGCTCCTGTTACCTATTCCTTCAACCTGTGAGCCAACATGTTGGACCAGTTGTATGCTTTTCCTTCACTGTCCATTTGGTCCAACGCGATCACCCAACTTTCTGGGAAGGTCTCCGTGCTCTCTTGGTCATACAAGTGGCATGTAAAGATGACCAAGTATTGATATGCCTTCCACAATATATTTTTCTTGTAAATCTGGTTGGGTGTCATCTCAAACTTGGCTGGTTCCTTCACCCAGTTCTTCAAGATATCCCTGAAGTTGGCATTGTTGTTAGGTATGCTGAAGGGTGTCTCCATGGTGATCACTAGCTTCGGGAAGTGGTACATCTGATGATAGTCTTGTGTGCTGAAGGTAGCAATCTTTGTCCCGCTGACACTCCTTAACACCATCATCTCAGGATTAGTGTGTTAGACGATCCAATGTATCATGTCCGTGCATGGAAAGTATTATGTCCGCGCATGGAAACGCGGGATACCTGCATGGAAAGGAAGACTTGTGAATGTTCACATAAACTTTGTAGTCTTCAAGATCTTCCCCAAATGTGCCTAGGAATGCATCATTCATATCCTACCATTTCAACTTGATGTCTTTGTCTACGATCAACTTGGTGTCTTTGTAAATCAACAAACTCATAAACACTCGCTCAACTGCATCTCCAGTTGCAATTTTATCAGTGTCCTTTGGCCCTTCTCCCTTGGAGGCCATTGATCCTGAATTGTTGAGAGACAATCGAACACCTACTATATCTGGAGACATGGTGACATGCATGAGAAATCAAACTTTAGGACTGACATGCAACATATACGGGAGACTGATGGCAAGTATTGCATAATTTTCACCGAGAGGTTGGGACACTAACTACCAGAACTATGCAAAAAGCAGTCCAGACTGTCAGGAGGCTAGTTGACTACTGGAATTTTGCAATGCACAATCGAGACTGGCCTGCTGGGTGCTGAGATTGCGCAATGCGCAATTTCATTTGGCAAGTCATGCAGGCCCAGGGACTGCATTGCATAATTTTCTGGGCCAGCAAACACTACCTCTCAGAATTGCCCAAAGCAAGTCTGGAGGACACTGTCTGGCTAGATTTGCACATTTTCTGGGAGGAAGGCAGAGCCTTCCCTCTAAAAAATGCACAATGTTGTTTGGTCAAGGCAGAGTTCGAGCCAAGGTTGCCCATACCAGTCGACAGGCGACTGAAAACATATGGAGATTTGAATGCATGGCGAAACTTAGTGTAGGAAATATTGAATGATCATGCATGCAAACATCGAATACAATATTTAGAAAATAGAAAAACATGCATGTGTGTGAAACGAGTTGCCGAATCATTGACCGTCCGTGCAAAACAGTGTAATGCATGCGACAACAGTGAGATGAAAATGAAAACTAAAACAATGCTTCTACAAGCTAACATTTATGCAAACGACAACAAGCGTGCACAGAAATCAAGCAGACAACACTCACATAAGCTAAAACACAAAAAGCGACAGAAATGTTGCAAAAGACAAGTAAAGCGGACTTACCCGGAAATAGCTGAGCTAGATGTGCCAAAGACTCTTAGATGTGTTGTGGGATGTCTGAGCTCCAAGATCGATGTGAAGAATGAGCTCTGAAGTGTCAAATAAATAAGTTTGAGGCTTATGACGTGCATTCCACAAATCTTGGAAAAAACGACACTTGGAGAGAAGTTTCTAAAACGATATTTGCATGTAACCTCCAGCTGCTAAAAAGAGATCCCTAAAATATAGGGATGATTTTTGCATGTTTCTTATTGCTATTTTGGGAAAAATCAGCCCATGCAAGCAAATCAAGTTTGTTGGGTCCCGGGTGGAAGCCGTCAACCTGAAGGCATATGCAACAGCTTCCTTGACTAACAGAGGGATTTGCGCAATTTCTGGGAGGAGTTGGGCTAGCTATTCCTTAGGGATTGTGCAATTTCTAGGAGGAGCAGGTGACTACTTCCCATAATTGCACAATTTATGGGCTGAGCTATAGTGCTCGGCCAGATTGCGCAATTTTCTCAAGGAATCCTGTCTAAATGCATTGCGCAATTTCTGATTCCAGTAGATTTACACAATTTCTGGAGAGAAGGTTGGTTCCCTTCCATAATTGCACAATTTTTCTGAGGGAGCTGCTCAACCAGCAACTAGATTAAGTCCAGAATTGGCAATTTTTCTAAGGGAGCTGCTCAGCCAGCAACTAGCTTAAGTCCAGAATGGCAGCTTGTAAAAGAAGTGAAGCAAACTGACATGAACAGGCTAGAAATCCACTGAAAAAAAATGAAGCCTATGTACTTGACAGTCCAAGACGTGATGCTAGGATGGTTGGTAGGGAGGCTCCAAATTGAAGCTAAAGAAAAATTTTGGAGGGTGGTTGTAGCCACTACAACACTTGGCAACGCACTGGTAGAATTCCAGCGCTCTAAATGGACCCTGTTCATGAAAAGCAAGTCTAACACCTCTGGAAGAATTGTTCAGTTCTATGTTCGTCTTGGTTTCCAAACTTGCTTGATTGTAAGATGTAGCATCTACCAAGCTCTTGGACGGTTGACACACATTCCAATCCAAGCCAACATATTTGTTTCAATTGGGATGAGGGATATATTGGTGCACAAGCCATATAGTCGTAAGAGTTTTATCTCTGGTGTTGCTTTGCTGCTAGCAGGCCTAGACAATACCCCGGCGGAGTCACTAGGAACAAAATCATCACTCAGCTACCAGTAATCCTGGTCAGTACCTCGGTGGAGTTACTTGCATCACCTCTCTACGCAAGAAGCCTTTCCCTTATTTCGCCTTATTCATTTTTCATTTTTTCAAAATTTTTCACATTTTCATTTTTTTTCGTTTTTCATTTTCATAACTGTGCATAGAACTTATTCATTTCAAAGGTGGAAGAGGGATCCCAACTTATTGAGAGTAGAAGAGGTTGTTTCTTCAGAGAAGTAGTTTATATACACCTCTGACATGCCTGTTAAGGTTTTCCCCCTCACCTTACTCTACTTGACTGAGCTGACAAAGATTAACCCAAAAACAACCGACTAGAGTAGGTGACATTAGTTAGCGCGCAAGTGTTGTTTTTTCACCAAGGTTCACTTTGAACAATACATATTTTCCATTGATGTATCATGGACTGAAGACAACAAGTTCTTCATCCAGAGGCAGGACGACAGATAACCAAGTATTGATAGATGCACAAGTCCTCTTGTACTTTACCTATCTTGTTTCAAGAGTCACACATGGTTCCATGCAAAACTAACCTACGAACATAAACAAGCAAACAAGTAACAAAACAAAGAAAAATCATAAGTAAATGCGTAAGAAAAGCGAGTAAGCAAACAAGCAAGCAAGCGAGCAAATGAACAAAGTAAGAAGCAAATATGCATGCAAGCAAATAAACCAAAAGCAAACACTACTGCTACTCCTAAGCTAACGGTGCATGGGTCTGCTCACGTGAAGTGCAGCCACTACACGTTGGTCGACCCATGTTGGTGAAGATATGGTTCGCTAACAACACATCTGTGCGAACCAACAAACATGAAAGATATAACAATGAAGACAGACACACTCTAAGTTTAAATGCGTCCACAGAACATAAGTGAGTGCAAGTGCATGACACGCAATCTGTGGACTTACCATGATGTTGTGTGACATTATGCACATCCATTCAGCATACGCATACTCTTGACTATGACATGCAAGAAAACGAAAGAAATAAAGACAACTTGTGTCGTGCACGTGTGCTTTATATGTAAGATTCCTCCAATGCATGAGCGATGGGATCGTGTAGTTCGAGTGGAGGAAGCATAATTTGTGTGTGAGATTGATATTCAATGCATACAACTGAGTGATGAGGAGCCTTGGGTGTTTCAAAAATTTCCTGATCGGAAGTGAAACCAACCTCAGGACAGCAAGGGCCTGACATAACCATCAAATTGGGTTGAAGTGACTCGACAGTCTGCGGAGTTTTGACTTCGTCAACAGATAGATCATCATAAACAGGTGGCTTTGAAAAATCAACTATGACATAATCATCATCGTGATCGAATATGGGGGTAAATAGATCATGACAGCTACGATTAGCAAAATCAATGATTTCATTGGCATCCTCATGATCTGATGAATCAAACAGAGGGGTAGATGAGAAGCAGAAAAATTCACCCTTTGTGTTTCTGAAAAAGGTAGATGAAAAATCAAGTGGATTTTCAAAGAATGATTTGTCCTCTCCATTGTCAAATGATGGACTGACATCTGGTGTGTTCTGAGAATGATCAATAATGGGTGCATCTGTAGCCGGAGATACACATGAAAAATCAGGGATGGTAGAATCACCAAAGATGTCAGGAAAAAATGGAGGAGGCGCGGACAGAAGGGAATCATCCTTTGTCACAGGTTGATGCTCAGGCTCCTAGTCATACTCTCCATGAATGATAGTGCAGGTTGGTTGTGCAACACCAACTTCGTCGATATCTTGATCCTCATTCACAACAAGTGTAGAGTATAGAATGGAAGAACGCAAGACAGTGCAATCTGAAGGATCATCATAACACGAAGACGGGGGCTGAGGTAAAACATGCAAGTGACAACCCATGGGCTTCGCAACCAAATCTGCGTGAAAATTGAGAGAAGTGATGTTGGGAGGATGTGACAGTTGAACATATGCATGTGCATGTTCTCTCACATCACTTTGCAGTGGTGGAGCTGTTTGATGAGGGGACGGCGGACAGCCACTTGTGACAGCGACTGTGTCCATATGTGATTGCGCAGCTCCATCATCGAAGTATGCTGAGTGGGGCTTGAGCTTGAACTTCTTTTTAGGATTGAAAAATTTGGTAAGCCAATATTCAAATCTTTCCATGAGATACTATAATTTCATCTAACTTTTCAGAGATTGAAACTGCAACATACGGAAGTGGTCCCAAAATTCCATAAGCGATTCTTGCAGGGTCTTCCATTTTTCTAAAAAGAATTAGTCAAGAGGTTCTGGATAAAAATGATGGAAAGTAGATTCAATGAGATCACTAAACTACTCAAGTGAGTACACACTGCTAGGTGGCAGACTCTAGCATCACCGTTGTGGGGATTCACGAAGTGTGTATGCAAGCAATAGCCCGGCCTCTTCATTAGAGCATTCATCTGCATTATCAAGAATTGCAAAGAAGTCTTGTAAGTACACAGGTCAGGCCACTTCGCCTTCACCATCATACATAAATTCAAACAAGAGATCAAAAATCTCCCTTGTGATGTCGAGAGGTTCGGTATACAAAAGACATTGCGAAGGGATGAGTGTGGCAGTATCCATGATAGATGTGTGAAGATTCAAAACAGGATGATAGGACACATTTTGTCATCTAGCCCTCCTTCTAGCACCAAAAATGTTGATGGTACTGGACCTGCTAACATGTCAGGGGATCTCCTCAGTAAGAATTCCCAACTAGACCTCAGACCACTTGGTGTAGGAGTCCCAGCAGTGGGTCGTACAGTGTTTACTTTACCACGGTTGTGCACAAAGGTAAGTAAGATGTCCCTGTTGGTAGCAAGGGTGTGACATGTGCAGCAAGCCAAGGAAGGTGCATGAATGGTTCTAAGACATGTAAGGTGGAATGAGTGTGCCCCTTGGAAACCTGTGTAAACACGCAGCTTGGAAGGGAACACACGAGCAAAGATGCATCACACACTGGAGGGAAGTTGAACCTACAATCCAAAGTGATGGTTAAGCCAACAACAAGTTTCAGTAAGATTCATACATACATATACATAAAGAGTCTATACATACATGTGTAAGAAAACATATACATATATCATTAGAGTAAACAAGTTAACTGAAAAACAATAACAACATATGCATGAAAGGTGTTGGCTATGTTATATTAAGAAGTGAAAGTACCAATCATAAAGTACAACCATGACCAACCACTAGCCCCAATAACAAAACATTATAGACACTCTACCTACTCCTCCAAAGAGATGTACTAGCTCTGCACTCTGGAGAAGCCAAGGCTCATTACAATACTCTCCAAGCTTTCTCTAAGATACTCCTATCGGAAGCTTGGTTGACCAAAAGCCTCTACAATTAGTTATGAGGTACTATAAATAGCAAAGGGTGGGGTGACCCTTGACATTCCCCTTTGTGACTATTCACCTACCCTCATGACTCTTAAACTACTCTATGATTATTACATTCAACTATCGACACTTGAACTTCCACTTTACAAGATGTTAGGTACAATCTGCACATGTACCCATGTGAGACAAAAGAGGCTTGAGCAAGCCATGCAAGACATCACTATGAATTGGACAATTGTGGGAAGACCAACTCTTCGACATCCTCATGATGGTTGACAGTGGTGAACGGATGCCAAGCTCGGTAGTTCGCGAGGGTGTCCATGTACTCTGTGGTGACATCTTTCTAGAAACGAAATCTTGCCTTTGTTGCATCTGGGTACACTACTTTGGCTCCTTTGTCCAACTCATCTGATAACATGTGCATCATTATCTTGAGTGCAGCTAGACCAACGACATACTGATGCATAGTGTCTACACTGATCGCCAAGTCTACGCTGGTGGCTATGCGCATCAACTCGTCAAAGTACGAGTCCAACTCCTGTCGAACTTGACCCTTTGTCTTTGCCTCAGTGACTGTCCCAATAGATGGGATCACATGTGCACATACAACAACATCCATGCTTCTAAACACATGTGCATGGGAAGCCTGTAAAGAAGTGATGAGTTGCGGGAGTTCCTCATAGTTATGGATCTGACTCCGAATGTGTGCCTTTAACTCAACCCCCATGGGCTTCATCATCTTGGGCAAGTGTAATGGGGCTTTCTTATATCTCATTGTCCATGTTTGCATGCAGTCGACAACAGTGTGCAAGTTCGACAATATACCTGCTCTTGTAGCACAACGGTGATGCCAACCATTGAGATGGACAACTACCTTATGCACAGTACCAAATCTAGAATACAATGCCCATATGACTATCTCAAGGGATGATACTTCGTCCAGTATCTCCTTCCTCAACTCTGCTCAGGCGGATGTTGTAACCAGTTCTCCTCCCTGCTTGGCCGTTTGTAACTCCTTAGTCATTTTCTTGTTCTCTGCTATCAAAAAGCGAATGCTCGAGCTAGTGGCTTCGACATATCCTCTGGTAGAATCAGCCAATGTTGTTGGATGCTTGCACACATAAGATACGACCACTCGTTCCTCAAAATGCACAGGAAATGTGTGGACATTTGGAGTAGAAAATCTGCACGATTGCATAACTCTATGCTATGACTCATTGAATGATATGTTGTGCATCTCTTCTTCTGGATTGTCTCCAAGGATCTCAGTATCTCCTTGGTCGCTCAAGACTTACTCTACTTCCGGATCTGGTGAAGCCGGTGGGTCAAACTCTTGGTGTTAAGGCATGAGTTCGATGTCTTGCTCTAACTTTAGGTGCTCCATCTCCATATCCATCTGCTCAAGTACTTGTTTAATCTCTTGAGCAAAGTCCTGCTCCTATGACTGCTCACCCTGTCTACTTTCTGCCAACTACTCGGATGAGTCTACTACCTGTATGGGCGCAATTTCATCAATCTGTGCATGTTGCGCCCCTTGTTGTGTCTGTCCCTGCTGCACTTCCTTCTCCTGTCTGCGCAAATTTTGTTCTTTCGAAAGTTGTTCCTTCAATTCTTGTAACTCCTTCATTGTTTCCCCCATCCTCTATTTATCTCTCTGCCTCTATGTGTTCCTATTGTCTTGTTGTCACCTCTTTGCCTCTATTTACAAAGCTGATTTCTCCACAAGTGTGTCTTCTCTGAACTTGCAAATTTGTTCTACCTCTGTGTTGTCGACAATCTTTCTCTTGCCTTTGTCATGCACAAGTATGTTACCCTCTGTTCCTGCTGCTCTCCTAGATGCCGCTTCGCTAACCATTCCACAGTGATGTCGACTAGTTCATTGGGCCTAGAGAAGCTGTGACAATGTCTCCATGGGTCTTCCTCAGCCCAATGACATGCCTCGTGGATCCAAGGAAATTGCACTCTCACGTAGTGATCCTTCACAAAGCAATGTGGGTCGTACGGATTGAAGCTTTTAGTGTCGAAAGTAAGTTTTTTGAACTCTTCTTTCTCAGCATCTACATGTTTGAGAATTTGTATCTCATACAACCTGATCTACAATGGAAGAGTGGGTTAGGGTGCCTTCTTCTTCTGGTGCAATCTAGCTGATAGTCCTGCTGAGATGTGGTACGACACTTCTTGCATGACAAGTTTATCCATGGCAAACTTCCGCAAAACATGCAGGGGATTCTCCATGATGTACATTTGTCTCAAGGTGCCAAAAGGTGAGGTATACCAATCCGTTATGTCGATCAGTGCCTCCATTGTTGCCTTCGAAATGCAAGGTGGATCCTGCTTAAATATCATCTTGTACACCATGGTGACAAAATGGTTTGACAGTTGTTTGATGACTCAGCGAAAGCTACATTCGAAAAACAGTCTGCAATAAGTGTTATAGAGGTTTCTGTTGATGTCCATGCCCACTTCAAGCCCGAGAGTTCCTAACGAGCATAGATTACATCCCAGATGTATGCAAACATGTAGATTGCTACTTGTTAACCTTTGTGTGGCTGTCGATCTCCTGTTACCCATTCCTTCAGCTTGTGAGCCAACATGTCAGACCAATTGCATGCTTTGCCTTCACTAACCAGTGGGTCCAACGTGATCACCCAACTCTACGGGAAGATCTTCGTGCTCTCTTGGTTGTACAAGCAGCATGGAAATTTGACCAAGCACTAATATGCCTTCAACAGTATCTTCATCTATTAAATTTGGTTGGGTGTTATCCTGAATTTGGCTAGCTCCTTCACCTGGTTCTTCAAGATATCCCTGGAGTGGGCATTGTTGTTGGGTATGATGAAGGGTGTCTCCATGGTGATCATTGGCTTCAGAAAGTGGTACATTTGTTGATAGTCTTGTGCCCTGAAGGTAGAAATCTTTGTCCTGCTGACACTTAACACAATGGTCTCTAGATCAATGTGCGTGACGATCCAATTTATCATGTCCATGCATGGAAACGTGAGATACCTACATGCAATCTGGTACAAGCCAGACTTGTGAATGTTCACATAGACTTTGCGGTCTTTAACATCTTCCCCAAATGTTCATGAGAATGCATCATTGATCTCCTGCCATTTCATCTTGATGTCTTTGTCTACGATCAACTTGGTGTCTTTGTAAATCAACAAACTCATAGACACTCACTCAACTGCATCTCCAGTTGCGCTTCTGTCGTTGTCCTTTGACCCTTCTCTCTCGGAGGCCATTGATCCTAAACTGCTAAGAGACGGATGAACACTTGCTATATCCGGAGACATGGCGACATGCATGACAAGCAATCTGTCAGTTAAAAATAAAGCAAACTTGAGGACTGACATGTAACATACCCAGTAGACTGATGACAAGGATTGCGCAATTTTCAGTGGGAGGCTAGGAGACTGACTGTCGGAATTGCACAAAAGGCAAGCTAGATTGTCGAGAGGTTGGTTGGCTGTTGGAATTGCACAATCCAGATTGACCTGCTGGGTGCTGAGATTGCACAATGTGCATTTTCAATTGGCAGGTTATGCAAGCCTAGGGACTACATTGCACAATTTTTTGGGCCAGCAAACACTGGCTCTCAGAGTTGTCCAAAGCAAGTCTGGAGGACATTGTCTGGCTAGATTTGCTCATTTTTTAGGAGAAAGGCAGAGCCTTCCCTCTCAGAAATGCACAATGTTGTTCGGGCAAGGTAGAGTCCAGGTCAAGGTTGCCCAAACCCGCCAACAGGCGACTAAAAACATATGGAGATCTGAATGCATGGAGAAAATGATTGTAGGCAAGAGTGAATGATAATGTATACAAACAGCGAATGCAGGATTCATAAAATAGAAAAACATGCATGTGTGTGAAACGAGCCACTGAATCGACAACCGTCCATGCAAAACAATGTCATGTATGCGACAACAATGAGATGCAAATGAAAATTGAAATCATGATTGTACAAGCTAACATGCATGCAAATGATAGCAATCATTCATAAAAATCAAGCACACAACATTCACACAAGCCAAAACACAAAAAGCGACAGAAATGTTGCAAAAGACAAGTAAAGCGGACTCACCTGGAAATCGATGAGTTGGATGTGCTGAAGACTCCTAGATATGCTACGGGATGTCAAAGGTCCAAGATCGATGTGGAGAATGAGCTCTGAAGCGTTGAATAAATAAGTTTGAGGCTTATGACGTGCATGCCACAAATATAGGAAAAAGCGACACTTGGAGAGAATTTTCTAAAATGACCTTTGCATGTAACCTCCAGCTGCTAAAAATAGATCCCTAAAATCTAGGCATGCTTTTTTCATGTTGATTTTTGTTATTTCGGGAAGAAGCAACCCATGCATGCAAATCAAGTTTGTTAGGTCCCGAGTGGAATCGATGAACCTGAAGGCACATGCAACAGCCTACTTGACTAAGAGAGGGATTTACGCAATTTTTGGGAGGAGTTGGGTTAGTTGTCCCAGAGGGATTGCACAATTTCTAGGAGGAGCAGGTGACTGCTGCCCAAAATTGCGGAATTTCTTCGCTGAGTTGCGGTGCTGAGCCAAATTGCACAATTTTCTCAAGGAAGCCTGTCTGACGGCATTGTAAAATTTTTGAGCCCAACAGATTTGCAAAATTTCCGGAGGGAAGGTTAGTTCCCTTCCAAAATTGCGCAATTTTCTGAGGGAGCTGCTCATCCAGCAACTAGCTTAAGTCTGGAATGGAATCCTGTGAAAGAAGTGAAGCAAGATGACAAGCACAGGCTGGCAAGCCACTAAAAAACCAATGAAGCTTATGTACTTGACAGTGCAAGACATGTTGCTAGGATGGTTGGTAGGGAGGCTCCCAAATGAAGCTAAGGAAAAACTTTGGAGGGTGGTTGTAGCCACTACAATAGAGCCCAATTAAACTTGTATTGTATGTGAAATTCCATGGTTTGGGTGCTATAACTGTCCAAGAGACTGTGTTCAAGAATCGAGTAATCTTTGCAAAATGTGATACATGGAATTCTAGGAATCAACATGCCTTTCTATGATGCATGATTGGTCAGTTGCCTTCTTTATTCACGGTCTAATAATGAATTAATGCATGATATAATAGGGCATTTGATAGTAATGTGTTAAGATCCATTCTATAGAAGGATCTAGCGAATGTTGTAGTTGAGTTCATAAAGAGCTGATAGCCATGGATTGGCTTGTTTGAATGCGAGATTGGTAGGCAGATTTATATCCTTATGATTGTGTTTTATTTATGTTTAGCACTTGATTTAGTTGTGTGGGGTATAAGGATGCATTATTGTGAATGTAGGTGTTCTAGGGAGGGTCAGCTCCTAAAGGGACCATGGCCAATTCCCTGAAATACTCCAGAAATTTTCAAAGTCTAAAAATGCTAGAAATTTCCCTTTATCTAAGCTCTGGTGAATATTTGTGAAACAGGCATCCGAGAAAGATGTATCGTGGGTAAATTGGATACATATGGAAATATGGATATTTGGAACATCTTATGTGGTGAAGTTCGTTGGAGATCCATACTTTCTTAAGTTTTGGATATGTTCATTAGACAAGATAAGGTGGTGGCCATCCTCGGTGGGGCCCAATTTGGGCTAAATCTAGAAAGGGTCGAATTAATACTCCCTTGGATAGATATCTAGTGTGGCATACAATTTATGCGTTGGATAAACTCTTCATTGGATATGTTGAGTGGCCTACATACATCCAGGGATCCGAGGATCTAGATGTTTTATTATGTGATAATCCTTGGGACACTCGGATTGTGCCAATAATTGGATATACGTAAATTAATGGATTTACACATAAAGGTCGAGGTCAAAGGGCCCTTTGATCCAGGCGGATATTGGTGGCCACCCGCCCATTCTACTTGGACCCCCACCATTGCTTCTTTCAGTTTTTCAGTTTCCTTAATTGTAGCACAATTTACTATTTTTAGCAGTTTTTTGGGTCCTAAACTTTCGAAGCCATTTTGAGGTCCTAAACGACGTTTTTTTGGAAATCTACCATCAACGATTTTTTTTATCTAAAATCAACTTTTTCGTCATAGTCATCGGAGATATCTTTCCAACGGGTTAACATGCGCGTCAAACGGAGATAATATGACCAAGTCGCGACCCCGGGAAGTTGGTTGTCCCACTCACCCCAATGAGGCCCATAAACTCTTGGTGTTACATCTCCTCGGGTTAGGGTTTTGGTTTTTTATGGTTTCCTCTTATTTTTCAACAATAGAAAGGCCCTCGAGCCTCATTGTAAGTCAGTTCAGAGGCATGTAGCCACAACATCTCTTCTCAGAGATAAGCTACCATCGCCCTACCTAGTTTATTTCCATTTCTGTTTGTAAGCATATTTCAGTATTTTACATTAATGAAATGAAGTTCTATTTCCGCTGCATCTCTGTGTTTAGGGCTTGAACTGGTCAAACCTTGCAAGACCAGTGTCGAAAATCCCAAAGGCCTCCCATGGCAGATGAAAATAAAGACGAGGGGGTAGGAGATCCTATCAAAATCTTGCTCGAAGAAGTCCTCGAGCGACAAAGGAACGCGATGATGGACAGCTTTGCCTAGATACTTCAGTGACTACCCAAGGGCGATGCATCGGCTTCCAACAGCTACTCGAGAAACGCCACACTGTTTAAGGTACAAGTTAATTTTGAAATCCCCATATTTGATGGTCAGATAGATGCAGAAGTCGTCGATAAATGGTTAAATCTGCTAGAGGATTATTTTTCTATTCATGATTTTTCCAGTTGGGAAAATATTATTTTCGCTCTTCTCAAAGTAGACCCCCACATCAAGGACTAGTGGGAAACCTATTGCGAGCTAAAGGATGAAAGTACAGGCTCACTATTTTTAGCCGCACCCACTTAAAATTCATTCCAAGATGCCATCAAGGAGCAGTACTACCCTGTCGAAAGCTATGAGGATCAATACATAAAGTGGACCACGTTGCAGCAGGAAAGGGACCAAGACGTGCTGGAGTTTACCAATATTTTCCATACCCTTCGCACAAAGTTGGGTATCAAGGATTCGGAGCACCATTTGGTACCCAAATATTGTGGCTTCTTGGACAAGTACATCCAAGAAGAAATAGCATTCCTAAACATATCCTCGCTTGGCATGGCATACCGATATGCCGTCAAGGTCGAGCAAAAGTTTAAACAGAAGAAGTGAAACTTTGGATTTGCGAATCCGAAGCAAGCGAAAGGTGCCCCCAAACCGCAGAACAAAGGACAAAGTTGAGGCGGGGTGGCACAAGACAACCCGCCAAAGTTGCAAGCAAAGAATAGCGCCATGAAGCCGAAAAAGGACACAGGAAAGTGATGTGAGTTCCATAAGAGCTCCACTCACAACACAAGTGAGTTTCGGACCAAGCAGTCACTTGTGGCCAAGCTAAAGGTTTGAAAATCAAATGCATGTTTGGACTCTGAGTCGGAACCCGACAAGCGGAATGAAAAATGGAAGCAGATTATCGATGCAGAGCCCAACGCCACCATTGCCACCATGAAGATCCAAAAGGAGGAACCTAAAGATCCAGAGGAGGAGGAGCATATGTTCCACTCCCAGATCTGGGTAAGGGGCTCCCCACTACAGTTCATTGTCAACAATGGGAGCCAAAAGAACCTCATTTCGGCAGAGGTCATGAAGTGGTTGGGCTTACCGACCACAACACATCCACAATTGTACACCATCGGGTGGCTTCAACAAGGACGAGATCTTCACATGAGCCAGCAGTGTCGCCTTCCATACAACATCAAGCCCTTCACAGATGATGTATTGTGTGACATTGCTCCCCTTGAAGTTTGTGATGCATTATTAGGATAACCATACTTGTGGAAGCGACATGCTATGTATGAATTGTTTAGTCAATTTAGTATGTCCTAAATTGCTACATTAATTATCAATCCAGGAGTCGTAAACTGATGAAGTGTGGCGCACTATATGTGAAAGACAACCTCTTTCTTACTTTTTATTGTTTTCAATTTTATTTTGGTTTTGGGGGTTTTATCTTTGTTTGTCTCCTAATGCAAATGGAAATCCTATTCCTAAGTTTTAAGAATACTTTAGAAGGCAAGTATGGATATAGATTTTAAGGCAATTATGTCCTTTATGATAACTTCCAGAGCTTAACACTTCAGAGGATCTAAAAACATACTAGTGATGAAATTAGTACTTGAACAAGAATGTAAATGTGTAGCTATTCAAATCAAACAAATGATGAACTACTGATCATGAAATCACTATCTTTGCTGCTCATCTAAATACATAAATAAAAGTTAAGCTATTGCACTCAAACAAATCAAAAACTGAAAACTAATAAAAGTAAAATCAATTCACTTCACTTATAGTCCAATAGCTCGCCAAGTAGCTTTTCGGGGTTAAGCCATGGCTCTGGAGATAACGTCAATAACATGAGGAATTGATATCTAAATTACCTACTTGCAAATGAAAATAAAACCAAGTCACTTCACTTATAGTCCGATAGCTCGCCTAGTAGCTTTTCGGGGTTAAGCCACAGCTCTGGAGATAACGCCAATAACATGAAGAACCTGATATCTAATTGCAAAAGAAATAAAAGTAAAATTAAATCACTTCAATCATAATCCGATAGCTCGCCAAGTAGATTTTCGGGGTTAAGACATGGCTTTGGAGATAACGTCAAATGTCATGAAGAACCTGATATCTAATTGAAAAAGAAATAAAAGTAAAATCAAATCACTTCACCCATAATCTGATAGCTCGCCAAGTAGCTTTTCGGGGTTAAGCCATGGATCTGGAGATAACGTCAAATGTCATGAAGAACCAGATATCTAATTGCAAAAGAAATAAAAGTAAAATCAAATCACTTCACTCATAATCCGATAGCTCGCCAAGTAGCTTTTCGGGGTTAAGCCATGGCTCTGGAGATAACATCAAATGTCATGAAGAACCCGATATCTAATTACAGAAATGAAAGTAAAATCAAATCACCTCACTCATAATCCGATAGCTCGCCAAGTAGCTTTTTGGGGTTAAGCTATGGCTCTTGAGATAACGTTAAATGACATGAAGAATTTGACATCTAAACTAACTAACAACAAAAAATGAATAAGATTGAAATCAAAGCATAATTGAAATTGAAAAGCTAAGAAAAACAAAGTTAGTAGAGAGGCCAATCTCATGTCACTATTTATTACAAAAATTGTATGAAAACACCCAGGCCTAGCCTATCTTGAAACACACTAATTAGTGTTAGCAAAAATATACAATGCTTGGAAAATCATGTACAGGAATGAAACATTAACACCATAACTAAAATATGAAATATACACAGGTGAACAAACTATGAAATATCTACAATAGAAATAAGACAACAACACATAAAGACTTTACAAAAATAAAGAAACAAAACCTCAGCTAGCAGGGGCCCTCTGCACGGCCTTGGTTGACACGTTATCAGTTCGAAATTACGCTCACACAGTCATATAAAACAGAGTCTTGTTATATTGTAAAATAGAGGAAGGATCCTCTCATTACAACAACAAGATCAATGTCACAGCATAGTACATGAACTAACATCAAGACTATCTATATAAAACTAGCTACATGCGTTTGCAAACACTTTATCTATAAAGGAAATTACATAATTGTTTTCCCTATGAAACACCTTCAACAGAGGACACGTAAAAAGACAGAACCCGTGAGCTTAGCGTATTGGTTGTCATGATCATTCAATCTACCAAAAGGTGGTTGTTGGATTTGCGTTGTGGAGGCAGTCTACAGCTGTCAAAATGAATCCATGTATCTAGGAACGGTCTTGGAACCTTCACGTGTTGAAAACAGAGACCTGTTTGCCGTAGAATTCCTCGTTTGACCATCATTTGACCAAGGCTTTCCTCTACGAATTTGGTTGAACCAATAGGACCTAGTCCATGTCCAGATCATTCTTGAACTGCCCACGTGCCTCGTTTTGCTTGCTGACACCTGTAACCTAGAGATCAATAAAAACAGCTACGGAATCTCAAGTTAGCTGCGGAAAGTGGCTACATTCCACAGTTGATGAGAAAAATCTAAGTCAAATAGAAAACACAAAAATATAGTTAGAAAATCACTTAAATGCACTTTTAGAATCAATATGTAATGATCTTTGATAGCTTATGAGGCACTAGTGAGGGGAAAAAGGTCTAGCAAAGTGTGTAGAAGAGATGTAGTTTCAGGGCTCAACATACCCCCACTGTGAAGGTGTTGCATGCCCTCATGCAACCAAAACTGTGACCATCCTCCCTTCAGTTCATGTGTTTTGAGACCTCTGCTAACACATCCAGCCTTCTTTTCTTCTTTCTTGTTACCACTTTCATCCTAGGCTTTCTCATTAGGCACCTAAATTTGAGGTTGATAAGAGCTCTGCTCAACCTCCTGCTCTTTTTCTTCAATTTCCTATTTTTCTTCTGCCACAACCCAAGATGCAACATGGTGTTGTCGTGAATTATTTTATCCAACTTGCTCTGTTCTTTCAATTTTTCATTTTCTCTTTTGATGTGTCTATTCAGGACTTCCAGTTCAAAAACTTCCTACTTTAGTGATTGGATTAAAGCTTCCTGGGCTGTATTAGGTTGGGAAAATGAAGTGCCTTGATCTGTTGTAATCTTCTTCAACGATTCGATAAAATCATACATTTCTTGCTGGGTTGGATCTATCTTAGGTGTAGCCTTTCTTGGGCTGACCCCAAAATCTGGCTGAGAAGGACTGATCTCAAAATATGGTTGAGAAATAGGAGTATGTTGTGGGCTACGGCCAGGAGGGATTGCTAGAGACTGTTCTGATGTTTCCCCTCCTAAGTCAATGAAGTGGACCCCTTTCGTTTGTACTTTCTCCAGTTTTCCTTTAATTCTGGAGCTCCTCCTTAGATTCTGTGAGTTGGTGTCTCCTTTCTCCACACTCTGTTTTTCTTTCCCTTTTGTTGCAGTTGATTGTGCCTTAAGGTAGATTAGTCTTTCAGAAAGTATTTGATCCTCTTCTAAGGAAGGTTCTGGGGTTTGATAGGGTGCTTCAATATTTTTTTTCTCCTTTAGTCTCCCTTGCTTCCTAACCTCAGTTCTTTCTTTCCTAATTTCAGACAGCTTCTCTTCCTTACTAGTGTCTTTAGCTATGTTAGTAGGAGTGTCTTGAATGTTCACACTTGTTTTCCTTCTCCTACTTTTCTTTGTTGAGCTACTTTCAGGTGTTTCAGGTGGGTCCTGAAAGAAGTTTCTAATCAAAAATTGTTCCCAAGTATCCTTTCTTTCCTTCAACTGTTTTTCAATCAAAAATTTAACAAGGCCGTGATGGTAAAGGTGAGGCTCTACGTCATCCAAATTCTTTTGTATAGTTATGGACATCTTTTTCAGGCTATTCAATAGAAAATAAGGCAAATTGATGGTTTGATTTTCTAGAAAATTCATTAGCTGCCGGATATGGTACATGTACATGGACCCAAACCATCCGTCACATGTAATAAACTTCTGGATTATCAATAATATACTAGTCCACTTTTCCTCTAGAGTAGAAACAGGGATTCCATGTTTGAAGACGGTTATATATGTACCTGGGTTACCAAAATAATCCTCCAGGCCCTCTCATCAAAGTCTTTGTTTTTAAACCACTGTTCCCCCTCCTATGGGAGTTCCGTTCCTGCTGCAATGGATGCCTCCGTGATTGAGAATTTAAGATCTCCAACCTCAACTTCCACGCCTTTAAAAGACCTTGCAAATGTCTTCGTGACTTCTTTATTGTGACCTCTGAATTTTTGGATGAACTGCAGCCACCGTGCCTTCCTTAATATACTTTTCAATTGCAGATAACCCTCCATGAATTTAGGCCCGTCCGGCTTTGTTCTTACTAGAAGGCCCATTCCTTCCTCCTGCCTTAAAAATACGTTTGTGAGTGATGGACTGTGAGTAATGGATTGATGGAGGTGAAACGGTTGTGTTAGCGGGAGATGGAAAAGGATAGTGGAGAAAAACCCGTAGTTGTCAATGAAAGAATAGAGAACAGGAAATGAAAATGAGTTCACAGAGTGGAGGCTTATGTAAATAGGCCAGTGATAGCAAACGCAACTTCAATGGGATAGTATGGAAATAGGGTGAGCCTGGCAGAACTTTCAATTAGAAGGCTGCGGAATAGATGTTGGCATGCTCACAAACTGACTGCAGATTTGTGCGACAGGAAAGAGCCGTGGTCAAATAGATTACGTCCTCATAATTACCTGGTTCAACAGATGGAATGCCAACGTACAATTAAACACGAGTTAAATTCGAAGGCGGATCATGAGGCCGTTAAAAATTAATGCAAAGTTCGTGGCGGAATTATGCAAAGGTCATGGAGAAGTTATGAAAGATATCAAGGCAAATCATTACACATAATGGAGCCAGTGGTTTCACAACTATATAGAATGTGCTTTAAAATGCTATTTGAAATGAATTTTTCTCATACCTTTGAATCTTACCACTTCCATCCACTGACCTTTGATTGGCTGCTTCCTGTTGGTGCTTTAGGTGCTTTATATCTTCAAAATATTTTCCTTTGTCATACCTGCATTTGGTTCTCATCATTATTTGGCTAACATCTAACTGTCAATGCTGAATAACATAGTGTTAGCTGCGGAATCAGTTTTTAGTTGTGGAAATAGGATTCAGCTGTGGAAACTGACACAGTGAACATATGACTAAATGGAGATGGATGGAAATGAATGATGATTGAGTGAATGATATATGAAAACTGGTCATGAAAGGGCTTTTATTAGCGGAATGTGATGATAAAATGGAATGAAATGAAGTGAAGTGAAGTGAAATGAAGTGAAGTGACATGAAACTATGAATGAAATGAGAGGGATTTTTTTTAGAAAATATAGGGCATCAGAAGTTTCTGATTTTCGCCCTGTATTTTCTGTATAACACTGCCAATCAGCGATTGGTTTTCAGGCTTATACAATTTTTTTTATTTTTTTTTTAACAGAAAATAACAACGACTAGGTTGGTGGAGAAGAAGGATTCTTCTTCACCAGCCTTATTGCAGAATTATCTTGAAAGATTTTGACAAATTCCTCCTTTGAGAGTGGCTTATGATAGATCTTTAGTCTGTGACCATTCACAATAAGAGGAGTTTGATATTCATCAATGGTTTTGATTCTTACCCCTCCATTGCTAAAGACTTTGTCAATCTCATATGGCCCAAGCCAATGAGTCTGAAATTTACCTTTGAAATCTTTGAACTTGGAATCAAACCTTCTTGAAACTTTTTCTCCTTGATGTATTTGTCATGCCACTTAGCTCTTTGATATTGAACTAGATCAGTTCTTAGGATTGCTTCTTGTCTGATCTCATCTAGTTCATTCAACTGCTCCATTCTATGCTTTTGGGCTTCTGATAGATCCATTCCCAATTGAACTGCCATCTTGAAAGTTCTAACTTTGAACTCAATGTGGAGCAGAACTTCTTTACCATAAACAAGTTCATAGGGAGAATGTCCTGTTGTATTCCTCCATGTAGTTCTGTAGGCCCATAAGGCTTCGGGAAGCCTTTCTGCCCAATATCTTCTATGTAGATGAACAGTCCTGGTAATGATGCCTTCAATAACTTTGTTTGTAGACTCCACTTGACCATTTTCTTGTGGATGGTAAGGAATAGATTTCTTGTGCTTGACCTTGTACTCTTCCATCAGCTTCTCCACCAGTTTGGATGTGAATTAACCTCCCTGATTTGTCACAATTTCTCTTGGAACACCAAAGCGAGTAAAAATATCTTCATAAAGAAAACTAACAATTGAATGCTCAGTAGCAGAAAATAATGCTTTGGCTTCTACCCATTTAGTGACATAATCAGTACATACCAATATATACTTTCTTTGTTTATATGGTGGGTTAATAGGTCGTCCAATGAAGTCTAACGCCCATTTTTCAAAGGGTTCGATGAGTACATGTGGTTGTAATGGTATTTCATTTAAGAGGGTAGGTTTCCCTACTCTTTGGCAGCTGTCACATCTTTTGACATATTGTTTTGCATCTTTGAAGAGGGATGGCCAATAATATCCTAAAGAGAGGATTTTATAGGTTGTCCTTTTGTCAACAAAGTGTCCGCCGCATGGTTCATCATGACATGCTTTGAGAATATCAGGCATTTCATCTTCCCTAACACATCTTCTGATCACAAAATCTGGCCCTGTTTTAAACAATTCATTAGAAATCCATGAATATTTTGAATTCTCCTGAATAATCTTTCTTCTTTCACCAGGAAATAAATGTGGAGGTAGTTTCCCTATAACCAAATAGTTAGCTATATCTGCATACCAAGGAGTCTTAGTAGTTACTGCAAATAAATAATCATCAGGAAACTTGTCCTCTACAGGAGAATCTTCTTTAGCATTTTGAATCCTAGACAAGAAATCAGCTACTGTGTTTTGTTTCCCTGGTCTATCTAACACAGTAATATTGAATTCCTGTAAATGTAGGAGCCACCTTGTAACTCTGCCATTAGTAATGGTTTTGTTCATTAGATATCTAATTGCAGAATGATCAGTATGAATAAAAGTTTCATAGCCTGTTATATAATGTCTAAACTTATTGATTGCATGAACAACAACTAAGAACTCTTTTTCAGTCACAGTATAATTCAACTTAGTGGGAGTTGAATTTTTACTAGTATAATAAATGGCATAAGGAACTAAATATTTTGTCCCAACACAGCCCCTAGAGCTGTATCTGAAGCATCTGTAGAAATATGGAAAGGAAGTTTCCAATTTGGTCCTCTCAAGATAGGCGCTTCAGAAATTCTTGTTTTCAAAGTTTCAAATGTAGATTGGCAATCAGGACCCCATTTGAATTCACAGTCTTTTGTAAGCTGTTTGAAGAGTGGAGATGCTATTTTGGTGAAGTTTTCTATAAATCTTCTATAATATCTAGTAAATCCCAGAAAAATTCGAACATCTTTTTGACAATTTGGAATAGGTAACTTGGAGATGACTTCAACTTTTGATCTATCAACTTTAATCCCATCCCCTGAAATATGACGTCCTAAAACAATACCTTCAGTAAACATCATAAAGCATTTTTCATGGCTTAATGAAAGGTTTGTTTCTTTACATCTTATAAGGAATTTTTCCAAATTTTCTAATGCCTCTTCAAACGAATCACCATAAACTGTAAAATCATCCATATAGACCTCTACACAATCATGGATTAGATTAGAAAAAATTCCTAGTACAGCTCTTTGGAATGTTGCGGGTGCATTACATAATCCAAAAGGAAGTACTCGTTAAGCAAAAGTTCCCCATGGACAGGTAAATGTGGTCTTATCCTGATCTTTAGGTGCTACCTGAATTTGATTATAACCACTAAAACCATCCAGAAATGAAAAATACTTTTTGCCTACTAATGTATCCAATACTTGATCGATAAAGGGCAAAGGAAAGTGATCCTTCAAAGTTGCTTTATTCAATTCCCTGTAATCAATGCATACCCTCCATTTACCATTCTTTTTAGGTAATATAACCAAAGGAGAAACCCATCGGCTATCTGAAATGGGATAAATGAAGTTTACATTGAGTAGTTTTTGGAGCTCTTCTTTCAATATCTACCTAAGATTTGGATTCATCCTTCTCTGAGGTTGCTTGATTGGTCTACTGTTTTCCTCAATATAGATATGATGGATGCAAGTCTTAGGATCAATACCTTTCATATCAGTATACTCCCATGCGAATGCAGTAGAATGTTTTTGCAAGATTTTGGTTAGTTCTTCCTGTTGTGACTTTTCCAAATTTTTGTTGATATTCAATGTTTTACCTGGAAAAATATCAATGGTAGAATTACTGAACTCTTCCATAGAGTAAAGAGACATTTGTCTTGATGATAAATATTCAATGTCAGAATCTAACTGAAATTGTGTGAGGTCATATTCCGAAGATGTCTCAAAATTTTCTAATGTGTTCAAAATTTGACTATCTTCACTGATTTCAAAAATGGTAAAGACAGGTTGTATAGTGTCCTCATCATCGACCCATTCATTGTCTCCTACTTCTATAGTTGCTTTTGTTGGAGGATACAAATTGAATTTCTTTATCGAATTACCATCAGAAATGTACATATCCCCAGATCTACAACTAATGAAAGCATCAGTTGTGGCTAGCCAAGGTCTTCCTAAGATAAGTGGGTTCCCTCCTAGATTACTCTTGGGAGTCAAAATCATGAAATCTACTGGATATTCCCAAGAATATAAGGAGACTAAAATATCTTCTAATACACCGTCTATTTTGATTATTGATCTATTTCCACGTTGCAGTAAAGTAGGTGTAAAAAGAAGATTAGGAAGTTTAAGTTGTTCCATAGTCTATCTACTCATAATGTTGATAGCAGCCCCTAAGTCAATCAAAGTGTTTGGAATTACTATCCCATTTATATGTGTCTTGACAATTGGACTACCTGGATCTACATAGTTCTACATGGTAATTTTTCCCATCATGATATCTGCAATTTTTCCTACCAGGTGGATTCTTCTTATATCTCTTGGTTTCCTTCCTAGTCTTTTGAGACTCAACTCCTTTATTGTTTTTGCTAAAATAGGAATCTCTCTAATGGCTTGTAGCAAGGGGATCTTGATACAGGCATTCTTTAATTCATCTAGAAAATCATATTTAGGCAACAAGATTTGTTTTTCCACCCCTTTATTAATTTGTAATCTTTCAGGGAAAGGAGGTATGGATGAAGATGTAGGTTGCTCAACTATAGGAGTTGTGGGGGTTGACTTTTCTTTCTTTTTTTGAGTGTTTGAGTTTTGAAGAGATGCTTCCTCAGAACCCTTATTGAATTTAAGAGAGTCCTCCTTAGAGGTATCTTGCTCTTGGACATCTATAGAAGGTTTTTCTAAAACTCTACTAGACCTGAGTTGTACATCATTGAGAGAAACAATCATATAGGTAGGAAATTGTTGTACTTCTATCATATAAGTATTCTGAGGATTTTTATTGTTAGGATTTGGCAATGGCTGAGCGGGCAGTTGATTTGTCTTTTTTTGAAATGGAAGCATGAGTTGAGGATTTGGATTTTGTTGAGAAGGTTTTTGTTGTGGATATGGCAATGAAAGTTGTGGATTTTGATTTGGAAGTTGTGGAGTTTGTTGATTTTAAAAAGATGGAGGATATTGATAAAATTGAGAAAATCTCCCATAAGGATTTTGCATCCCTTGTGCTCATGATTGATATCGATTTTGAGGTTGGGGCCAAGGTTGTTGCCAAGAATTCCAATTTGGCAGGGGTTGAAAATTCGTAGGATTGTTAAATCCTTGATTTTGTTGCCCCTTCCAAGGTCTTCTTGAAACAAAACAGAGAGATTCTACTAAATTTGGATCTTCTTGAAAGATAGCTTTGAACCCACGAATTGAAGGACAATCTCTAGTCTCAGGATTCTCTGATCAAATCATACATGTTTCTACAACTTTTGCATCTAAGGGGCATTCCTTTAGAGCATGTTTCTTCCTACATTTCGGACAAAACATGGCTAGAGCATCAGTTTCTGCTTTCTGCTTGTTTTGAATTTTAAGGGTGTCTAGTTATTCACTAAGGCTCCCTAAGATATCAGTTTTGAATTCATCAAGCATATTTCAAATCTCCGCCTTACTTACTGATCCAGTCGCAGATTTGTTTTCTCTGATAAGAGAAGGATCTCTAGGCCCTTTTCCCATTTTGGATTTTCCTCTCAAGAGATGGACACATAGTTCTACTATGTCACGAAGTGGAAGTTGAGAAATGTCTCCCTTCCCCATCATGTTTAAAATATCTATCCATTCATCTCTAATGGCTTTCAATAAAAGGGCTTTCAAATTTTCCTCATCTAAGTTACTCATTTTTGCTCTCTTTAAATTGTATTGAAATATTTCAAGTAAATTTTCCAAGTTTTCATCTTATTTTTGCATCATTTTAAATACCTCATCCTTGTGATTGGTGGGCATACAATAATCTAGGTGTCTATCCAAAAAATTTTGTTTCATATCATTCCAAGTCCTAATAGATTGGGTGACTAATCCCATGAACAATTTCAAAGCAGGTCCCTTTAATGTTGAAGGAAATAGTTTGAGTTTTTGAGAGTCTTCCATATAGTCATAGGTTCGGCACACAACTTCAAACTCAAACAGAAATGTTTCAGGATCCTCACTTCACAATCCATAAAACTTGGGGAGGACAGGTGGTGAGATGTTTTTCATCGTTGTGTGAGTTTCCTCATCAACTATAGGGAATCCAAACAAGTTATCTCCTTCCCTATTTCTTCCATTATTACCTCCACCTCCACCATTGTTGCCTCCATTATTTCCTCCTCTACCTCTACCCCCAAATCCATTTACTACTTCCTCCTTCATGATAGTTTCCTCAGAGTCTTCTGGTTCTTCTATCAAGGGTGGGTGAGAGAGAGTTTCTTCCTTTTCTTCTTCAGGTGATTCTACTTCTTTGATTACAATATGCTTTCCTGTAGAAGTGAAGAAAGGGTCTTCTCCTAGATGAGATTTGGTAGATAGTTTAGGAGAATCCTCTAATTCAGCTGCTACTCCTTGAATTCTGGGAATCTTAAGGCTAGGAGTAGATGGTGGTGAATCTTGTCTATGCCTTGAAGAAGCTGGAGTTGTGAAAATCGAGCTCTTCGCCCTAGCTATAAACCTTTCCCTGGAATCTCTTGCTCTATACATGTCATTTTTTTATTTTTAGTTTTCTCCTCAAGTTGGGCTAATAATTCTCTTTATGATCTTCCAGATCACACTAGGTGCAAGAAAAGAGCATACTCAAGAAAGTATTGAACCAATAACTCTCTTTTATGATCCTCCATATCACACTAGGTACAAGAGGAGAGCATACTTCAAGAAGTTATCAATTTTTCCCTTCTTTTTATTGTTGTTTTTTTTTTATGAAATTGGCTACCTAGTTACACTTCCCCGGCAATGGCTCCAAAATGTTTGGTCAATTTAGTGTGTCCTAAATTGCTACATTAATTATCAATGTGGGATTTGTAAGCTGACGAAGTGTTGCACACTATATGTGCAAGATAACCTATTTCTTACTTTTGTTGTTTTTTATTTTTATGTTGTTTTTGGGGGTTTTTATCCTTGGTTATTGAATTCCTATTCCTAAGTTTCTAGAAGGAAAGTATGGTTATAGGTTTTAAGGCAATTATGTCCTTTATAAGGGTTCCCAAAACTTAACACTTCAGAAGGTCTTAGAACATACTAGTGCAAAATAATACTTGAATCAAGAATGAAAATATGTTGTTATTTAAACAAGTAATTAATGAACTACTGATTATGAAACTATCATCTCTGCTGCTGTCTAAATACAAAAAAATGATTTAAGCTACTACACTCAAGGAAATCAAAGATTGAAAAAAAAAGTAAAACTAAAATCAAATTACATCATTCATAGTCTGTGTTAGCTTCCTATACCAATAGGTTTCATTTTTCATGATTGACTGGAGAAGTGCCAAAAATGTTCATTCTTTTCATGCTGCAAAGGTTCCATATTTTGATCAATTTTCACTATGTATAGGTGGTTAACTCTTGCCACAGTTGATGATTAGCTAGACAACCTAATCCTGGCTAAATCATGTTTGAATTTACTTGTCTTAGAATAGAGAATAAAGGTCTGCACAAACAGTTTAAGCTTAGAAGACAAGTAGTTCGGTAGAGAAGCAAAGGGTCTCAACAACTTAATCTGAGCCCTGGAAGAAATAAGGGTAGACTTAGATAGGAGGGCAGCTAAAAGAAAATATAAGAATCAGGGTTGCTAGTCCAAATTCACCTAATGAAAATGAAGAAAAAATGTCAGGTGTACTAGGCTGGGTAGGCAGTTTCAATATGGGAAGAGCAGGTCTATGAGAAATTTTGCTCCTTTGGAACAAGTTTCATCTCATAAAAATCATAAGGTGCCATGGCAAGGTGGTTACAAAACAAATGGAGCATGACTAATTTCCCTCCCCAATTTTTCCCAAGAAACACTTACTAACATTCCCCCCAAGGGAAATGAGATCTACTCATTACCCTTAGTCCACTTCATCTCATAGAAAAACTAAGTGAAAATGTGTTTTCACCTAGGCAAAACAAGCCACATTTCCTATGTAAAAAGTCTTTATTCCATTTTGCCAAAGTTTCCTAAACTTCACCACTTGGCATCTTTTCATTCCCACCATGCCTAAATTTTCACTCTATAAACTTAGCCTAAACCATACAAACCCATCCCACATAGTCATATTAACCCCCTAACTCTACTATATAACTCCTATATAACTTTTTCCCTCCCCCTAGTATATAAATAAATAAAAAATCCCCAAAAAAACAAATATCCCGAGCCTTGGCAATATAGCCATATGATAAGGATTTTCAGGAATTATAAGGTTCACCTGGAACCTTATAATAACCCTTAGCGTGCTTAAAAAACCTTGGGTTTCATATTAAACTTTGGTTATATGAAAAACCGACCGGCCACAGTCCAGTGCTGAATACACTACAAAACCCCGCAAAAACATTATACAAAGCCAATATATGAGAGTGGGTCCCCATGCCGCGCCCCCGCAACTTACCCTTCACCGCCAACCGTGGAATCGAGGCTCTTAGATCCAATGGGGCGGAATCGTATCGCAATGCCCCCAGTGCCCAAACATTATGTTCTGGGAAAATGGCGGTTTCGCCACTGTACCAAGGGCACACGTCGCTCACCCACATGTATCGCGACCCCCCCTCTCAATATCGCTGCCACCCCAAAAGCAGTGCGATAAAACCACTTACCGCCCTCGCTCCCCACCACTGATGTCATCCGATGACATCACAACCACATCAGCACCACGTCATCGTTGCCACCTCAGCGCCAAGTCATCTACCATGTCACCTTCCGTACCTCGCTACATGACAAAAAATCTACATCATGATGACATCATCACAAAAAGCACCAAAAAGCCCAAAAAGCCGATTTTTGTTAAAAACTCGTAAAATTATTTGTTTTTTACCATTTTCATTATGTAATTTTGTTGATCTTTTGCATGCAAACGACGATGAGTTCACCAGGAAACCTTTAGTCCACCACCTCGACCACCATAGCTCGGCACTCCATCGTGCAAATCATCTCCCAACCAGCCAGTAACTCCAGTGCACCGTGAAAAATAGGTATTTACCATAATCCTGTAAAAAACCCTCTGAATTTCGATTTTTCACTGTGAAAATTGTCGGGGCAATCTTAGAAACTTGTCAAAATTTCACCCTGTTGCCTACACATAAGCCCACCAGGACCACTCATTCATCGAAAAACCTGCACATTGCATACCTCTCTGTACAATTCACCTAGCGAGCCAAGAAAAACAAGTATTCACCTAAGTCTTTCTCCCAAGCTCTCGGATTGACTTCCCTCTGCAAAATTGCCCACTGAAACTACTAGTTTGCCCACATTTTGCTATAGAAACTGCCAATTCCGCGCCACTCAGAAAAATCTCTCCAATTTAGGCCGAGCTCAAGATCTGTTTGGTCAGTAATTACTAAAGGAAAGGCCTTGAAACCATTGTTACTTATCCCTTGCAACACAAACCCTTCAAGCTTCAAATTCTGCCCACCAGAGTCAAAACAAAGCACTCCAATTTGCAAATCCTCTGGAAAAAGCCCTAGGGCCTCTATTTTGCCCACTGCTGCTGTAAAAGTCCACATTTCAATCAAAAAACACCTAAGAACTTATAAAGATGGTAGCCCCTGCTCCAGTAGCCCTCAATGTGGCCCCTCTCAATGCCCCACATAAAGAACTGGAGTGGTTACCCCTAGCTGACAAGGATTTCCATATTAATGACATAATGGGTAGAAAATCTCATCTCCAAGCCTTTTGTGAGATCAGGAACAGCCGTAGAAACAAAACTAACATCTTTGGGATTTGGGAGTCCAATATGCCCATATACTACCTTCCTTGTGTAAATGTTTCCTGACCTCATTCACCAATGCCATGCCAATTATGAGCCCACTCAAAGGGCAGTGATGTCTCCTTCTGGGACAGTTCTATTCTATCACCCCTGAATCAATAAATGAGATGCTGCATTTCAAACCAACTGAACCATTGACTCATCTTTCCTTGGGATTTCTACTTGACCAAGGTGCCAAATTGCCAAGTGCAGAGATAACCAGAATTGGCAAAACATTTATGAAACCCAATTGTCAACCACAGGAACCTCCTCCATACCTGGACACTTGGTTTAATGAAGTAGGAAAGTTTATTATTGACATGATAGCCTACATTCTGGGATTCAAAACCAGTGAGTATGTAGATGAAACCACATTGGTCCTATTATCCATCTTTTCTCCAGGACAGCCCCCTGCTGTCAGGTATGACTATGCCACCTACATAGCTGATAAGATCCATGAACAATTCATGAGCATGGACAGAGAAAGAGTGTTTAAATACACATCTTAAATATATCATTTGTTGCTCTACGACCAGCCAAATAGTTTTCAAGTTCCCCTCAGAAAATTTGGTGTCAAGGGAGAGCCAAGGTCTGTAATCTTTTGGACCCCAGTCTTCCACCATGTCTACTATTCTCCTTACACTTATTGTGAATTTATTGATCTATTCATATATCCAACCACCTCTTTACTGATAACAAGTCCTCCAAATAGATTTTCTGGTGAAATGCAGAGAATTCTACAACTCTTCAAGAGCTATAGCATAGGTGACTGGTACTTTTACCAGAATCACACTGTGATTCGAATATATGGCTGTGAGTTGAGCCCCTATAAATTACCAAAATATGTGCCAATGCGGTTGTTTGCCCTGGAATACTTTAGACAATTCATCCAAGAAGATGTAATTCATTTCTTTGAGGCCAAGAAAAAGGCATAACTTAAAATAAGGAATCAACTGGGCCCTTTCACCTTCAATCAGAGGGAAGCCTGGCTAGAGGCTGATGAGATTTTAGGGAAAAGTCTCAGACTAAAACAGAGTTTCTATTGGGAACCATATGACCCCAATCATTTTATAAGCTATAGGAAAGTCAAAAATAAGCTACCAGCATATGTTCACTGTCCAATCCCTGAAATCTAGCAATATGCTAATCAACAAGAGTGGCTAGAGGGCACATTGTTTGAAGAGATGACTGGAGAAGAGAAATTGGAAAAGGAAATGAAAGAGCTTGAGAAAACACTTGACCTGGACTCTTTTGGACAGGTGCCTTTCAAGCTTCCCCAGCACATTAGAGGTGATACATCTTTTGCTGAGAGCTCAGAGCAAGCAGCATGAAAGGCCAGCTCAACAGCAAAGGGCAAGGAATTAATGGATACAAAACAGCAGACCATGACTGATCAGCCCACTACAACACAAGAACAGGGAGAAGGGAAAGCTCCCCCAACTCAAACCAAGGCATACGAAGCCCCTGTTCTACAGACTCCTCAAAATGAGGAAAAGAGCAGAAAGAGAGACAGAGAAGAGGATGCCCCTGCCAGTGGACCATCAAAACAAATAGGAGATAATAAGCAGAGGTTGAATCCCTATTCAAAAGAGGAATTTGTGGAAGATACCACAAGCACCATGAGAGGTCAGGAAAGAGCTGAGCAGTAAACATATCCACTACCTAGCACCTCAGCTAGCTCATTCCAGCGAGAGCTAGAGAGGCAACATAGCGTGGAAGTTTCATCCACCAGGCCTCAAATCAAACAAAGCTCAGATATCAAGAAAACGTTTACTGATATAAAAGCTAGAAATGATCCAGTGAGGATGCAGCTTTATAATCAATTGATGAGGACAGCACCTACCAATCAACAAAGGCTAATGGCTGCTTATGATATTCAGGAAAATAAAATGATCCTCAGCCATTTCAAGCCCAAGACACAGCAACCCCAGTGAGCTGCTAATTATATAAGAACCAATCTGCAAGTTTTCTCCAAAAAAATTCATCCAATTGACCAGATTGAGTTACATAAACAAACTGGGGAGATGGTGTATGCCACCTTGGCAGATAAGGCATTGCTTGCTCACAAACTACAAAATTCATTGCACAATAGCTCTGCCCAATTAGAACTCGAGAAGGCTTCCTCCTTAGCTAAGGACAACAGGATTAAGTCCTTAAAAGAAATCATCATCGAGCAGGGGCATAATCCTAAGGATGCAAAGGGCATCAAATCACTAATCAAGAAGAAGGCGGAGGACATTGCAACCCTCAAAAGGAAATTAAAGTTGCCAATTATAGTGCACCCACAAACTGCAGAAGTTGCATGGCAGAAAGAGGACGAGGACATGGTAAGTCTACTGATGAGAATGAATGAGAGATTGGAAAAAACAGAGCAAGCATTAGAGAAGGCCATTAAAGAGAAGCAGGGAGAGTCGACCTCCTAGCCACCTGAAGCAGCTCCAAAAAGTGCCACTGCTCCCCCCATAGGTACAATAGCAGTCCCTCCTACCATCCCAGCATCAACAACAGGTACAACAAGTACAGATGCTACAGCAGCACCAACAATAGAGCCAGAGACCAGCATGAAGATGGAAGAAATGATGAAAGCAGTGAAAGAGCTAGAAGCTCAAATGTCAGAGCTCAAAGAGGCAAAAGAAAAACTAGCCAAATTAGAGGTGAGCTATGACAAGTCAAAAATAATAGTGGCAGAAAAAGCTAGAGAAGTAAAGACCCTATAGAACAAGGTGAAATCATTGGAAAAGGATCTCACCTTACGTAAGCCTCTATCAGACATTAAAATGATCTTGTGGACCAAGATTGGCCAGTCCATTACTAACCAATGGTACTCAATTCAAACAATCTATGAACAAATTGAATTGATAGAAAGGGCACAAGAGAAAATTCAAAGGGCCAAGGGCATCATTGGGAAATATGCCTGAGCAGGCCAATAGGCTCATCCATTTTTTGAATACCAATACTAAAGAACAGCTAGCAGCTTTGGAGATCACAGACAGGAAAGGCACCATTTTGACAGTAAAGAAGGTGCTAACAATGAGAAATTTTATACAGACTTTGGAAAGGAAGTGTCAAGAGATGCAGATGGACATTAATGCCTTCACAAAGAAATTCACAAACTTGCAGCAGAAGGGTTTACCCAGTTTACTAAAAAGCAATCAAAAACTATTATCACATCAACAATATGCTCACAGGGTAAACATGTATGTAAAAAATCATATCACTGCATCATCCAGCACCTCAGAAGACACAAGACCTCCTTCCGGACAGAGCTTATATGACAAATTGGAAAATTTATTTTTTATAGAACATGAAATAAATCATCTTTTTGAAGTCAAGCCTAACTTTTACAGGTATACTGAGGCTAATGAAATACTTGTAAAAATACAAAGACATCAGTTGCCTACAGAATAGTGGTGGCACAGTATGCTGGAAGTTTTGCCTAGGTAATTTGGATCTTTCTGCCTACATACACTTGATCAAATAGCAAGACACGTGGCAGATATGAAGGAAGGAGCCCAAGCGAGGATCAGGACACATTAAAGATAAATCAAGAGTAGGTGAAAATATCAGGACAGCAACGCAGGAATTCAAATTAAAGACACAACTACCAGCCGAATCCCTGGGTTAAAAGGTCTAAAATATCACATCAGTTAAATCAATCAGCACAGCCACAATAACTCCTACCTTTATTTCTGCATTTATTTCTCTGACAGAGTAGGTAAACTAAGTTATTGATTCATATCTTATCCACAAGATATTTTGTAAATCTCTTTGTTATAAATACCTCCCCAAGGAATGTATTCGGGGTTGGTGATTCTCCTCTTGGATTGCGTTGTAACTCTGATATTTCTTAATACAAAGGCTATTGAAATGCATTGTTGTTGGACCTTCTGACTGTCGATTTGATGATTCTAAGCTCTGCTGCAGAATTCCTGTGTCTTTCTTTGGATCAATAAGTTATTCTAAACTGTGCCTTTGTGTTTTCTATGTTTTGCAAATTTCATGTATGTTTCATAATATTAACAATAGGGAAAAAGAATAGCCCAGAACTTGTTTAAATACACTCTGTGTTCAATTCCTGTTGTTATTTATGTTTTCTTCAGAACTAGCATAAACAGAAATTCTTAAATGCTTCTGTTTCTACTAATTCTTTCATTTTGAAAATTGCCAAGGAATTCTTCACTGCTCCTTGAAAATATTCATGCACCTTCCCTCTGCCACCATGATAAAGGATTCTTGGCTGCCCTTTACCCCCTAGCTTACATCCCATCAATCACTAGCTTTCAATATTGTTCCAAAACTGATTATCTTGCTCTATAGTATTTCCCATCATCACAGAAACACACTCAACAGTCCATCTTCATAGACTCCATTTCCCAATGGAATAAACTATTTCAAACTTGCATCCTACCTCTGTTTGAAATCACCATCCAAACAAATTTAGAACAAACCTCTGCACGTCATAACTAGCATGAAAACTTCAAATAAACAAAGTTAAATTATATAGAGAGAGCCCTCTCTGGATGTAGTTTGTCTATAAATTGCATCTAAAATATTGATTAGTGGTTACCTCGGCCGTATTCCCTTTTCTCACGAGTGTTGGGGAACAACCTGCGTGATAACTTCATTGGCGACTCCACTGGGGAACTGAATGAATGTCAGTTACTCCTGTCTAATCTCTAAAGCTACAGATGGAGCCTGAAGTTAGCCAGGCAGCCTTTGAAACGGTCTTTGCTATGGAATCACAAGAGTAAATAAAAGCTACTTCAGTCCAACTCCAGTTTAGCTTTAGATTCTAAACAACTGTCTCAAAGATTTTTTTGGCCAACCTTGTTTCAAACCTCCCTGAAGGAAAGCCCAAAAACCTCCTACATTTAAGTAGCTTCCTTCAAGATATTGTCAAAACTTGTATCCTCCAAGTATTCCAAGAAAATACCAAAACATACTTAGAAGCTGGCTCCAAAGAAGAAAACTCGATACACAAGGTCAAACCCAGACCCAAATCCTCCAGTTATTCTTGACAATCCAGATTTGATTGTTAAGAGCCTTAGGAAACCAGAAAATCAAGAGATTTCTGCTTATTGAAATCTTGAACCATCCCAGCAAAAACCCATTCAAATTAAACCTACTACAACAAATTCTCAAGCCCTTCTTCCTATTGTTGTAGCTTCTTCCAGTTCACCTTTATCACTCCAAAATCTCTTTTCCACCCATCCATCCACAACACTTATCTCAGCTCCTATCCCTGTACTTCCAGTTGTACCACTTTTCCCTGCTAACATGGAAAATAGATATGCTCCCCTGCAGTTGCCTGCCAATCCAGGGGCTATGCCACAGGATTATCAGGGAAAAATTACCTATTTTGATGGTACCGACACTTACACTACTCAACAACATACCAAGAGGATGACAAACTATTTTGAAAACTATGAGATTGATGATAATGATGTCAAGATGAAAATATTTGTCTAGAGTTTAACTGGTGATGTCAGGACATGGTTTAGGTCACTCCCTGCAACTACAATATCTAATCCATATGCCCTATATCAGACTTTCCTAAACAGGTGGGAAAAGAAAAAAGACCCTTTACACATCTTAACAGAATATGAGAACTTGAAGGGAGGCCCACAGGAGAGTGTCCAATATTATTGTGCCAGATTCAACAATACCTACCTTGCTATCCCAATAAATCTTAGACCACCACCAGACTTAGCATTGATCAAATTCCCTGATGGATTTGACTCAGATATGGCTTACTAGCTCAGGGAGAGAGCTCCTCCTAGCCTTGAAGATATGCAGAGCATAGCTGTGAGTGTTGAAGCCAATCTGATTTCTAAACGAAATCGAGCTAGGACTGAAAGAAGAACAACTTTCAAAGAGGAACCCTCTGCCTTTGAACAGAAACTTGATGCAATTATTAAAGGCATGGACAGGTTGGGAGATAGAGTGGAAACTATTGAGAGGAAATCTTCATGGGAAAGCCAACCAAATAACAATGCAAGAAATCCAAACTTTAGAAAAAATCAAAACCCCAATGTAGGAAAAGTTGGTCCAGACCAAAACATAAGGCCTCCCTTCCAAGAAAACTATACAGAAGCCTCCACATTTAGTGAACCAATAGAGGACCCCCACATTAACCTAATGGGCCTCAATAGTGGCCAACCAATTTTCTTAACTAAAGAAGATCAAGAGGCTCATACTCTTAGTCAGTGTCAAATGAAATCAGGGGAATCCTTTGATTTTAAGCAAGGGTATGAAACAGCTGTGTTTGAAGTCCACAAGCAATACAACTTGAGAAGTAGGAGAATAGACATCCCTGATGATCCCCAGCAAAATACAATCAAGCAACCTACCAAAACTAAACTCAAGGACTCTCATATACCAATTATCCCTAAATGAACTCCCAATCCAAGTGGTCCAACTGTTGAAGATGCTTCAGACAAAGATAAATCAAAACAAAACCCTACATCTGCCTCTCCACTCAGAGAAGTTGTAGAAGAACCTTTGGAAGATGGTGAGCAAGCAACTCTAGTTCATCATAACATTCCAGTAAAAGAGGCAGTTGTTGAAAATTCAGTTGAAAGACACAACCTTGTTGCCCAAAATGTCAAAACACAAACAGAAAAAACCTTTAATATGGAAGCTGAAATAAGTAAGTTAAAAGTATCCATCCCATTATCTGAATTGGCTAGGCATGAAGCTTTTAGGGAACAAATCAGCAAATCATTACAAATTTCAGAAAACAAAGATTCAGTGAACATCCTTGATGATCAACCAGAACTTATATTTGGCCCTGAAGCAAATGGTAAAACAGTAGATGGAGGTGTCCCTCCCTTTTATGTGAGTTTAAACATTCATGACAAGGTGCTTCACAATGCAATGTTTGATTCGGGAGCTTCACATAATCTAATGCCCAAATCTGTGATGGAAAAGTTGGACCTACATATCACAAGGCCATATAAAGACTTGTTTTCCTTTGATTCCAGGCAGGTCTGATGTCTAGGCTTAATCAAGGATCTGTGTGTGTCATTAGTCCAATATCTGGCCAAGACAATTCTCATGGATGTGGTGGTAGCTGATATTCCACCCAAGTATGGAATGTTGTTATCTAGATCCTGGGGTGCCAAGCTACAAGGATCTTTGCAACTAGACATGTCTTATGCCACTATCTTAGTCTTCGACCAGCCTAAAAGGCTATACCGAGAAACTTTGATGAAGTATGTGGTAAGTAGTCAAGAAAAACCCCAAAACTTTCCCATTTATTCTATGCATTCAGACATGGAATCTTTTATCTTATACAACACTCAGATTCAAACCCAAACTGATGTAAAAATGGTGACTTTAAGTCAAGATGAATTCCTAGACAAAGAATCCACAGTTCAGATTCAAGAAATATTGGAAAACAATAAATTAACAGTCACACATAAAGAATCCTATGAGACTGTAAATCCAACTATCCCTGCTGAGCAAATGGAAAAAGCTCCTAATACTAGTTCAAATCAAGAAAACCTATGGTATCTAGAGTTTGATGGATATGTTAATAAGCTAGGAGCAGGGGTAGGGGTTTGGATACATAATGTGAAGGATGACCACGCTGAAGGACATGCATTTAGATTGAATTTCAGGTGCACTAACAACATGGCCAAGTATGAAGCCCTCCTCTTAGGGCTCAAAGTGATAAAAAACTTAGGTGCAGCTCGGATATCAATTTTGGGAGACTCTGACCTCATCATTCTACAAATAAAGGGTAACTTCATTACAAATGATCTTAGGCTGAGGTCATATAGAGCTGCTACAATGGAAATTCTCAACACCTTTCTTGAATCCCAATTGACTAAGATTCCAAGGAATCAAAATCTACATGCTCATAGTCTAGCAACCTTTGCAAGCACTTGCAAATTTCCATTTAAGCCCAATCACCTATTCACTACTGAAATAAAACATAGACCTGTTGTACCAGATAATGTCAAAAACTGGCAGGTGTTTGAAAATGACACACAAATCAATAATTTCCTGACTTTGAAAGAAGAGTTTTCAAGCACAAAAATGGATACCAACACTATAGAGGAAAGCAATCAAATGGACAAAGTTGAAACACATATCTCTACTAAAACAAAAAACCAACTTCTACATCCCACCAAGTTCACTAAAACAGATTTACAGCAACTTCATGAAAAAGAAGGTGAGGATGCAATTGCAGCAGAGTGTGAAGTCATTGAGCTGAAGGATAATTTTCTACCTACATGCCTCACTCCTTTAGAGGACATTTTTGACTCAAATGACATCTCTAGGAAACCTAAAATGCAACCATTAAATGCAGAAATTGAGGATTGTAATCTAAGAACTGCAGAAAATCCCAAAATGATAAAATTGTCCAAAGCTCTGCCTCGTGACCAAAAACTCAAGTATATTGAACTATTAAAATAATTTCAAGATGTTTTTCATGGAGTTATGAGGACCTAAAGTCTTATGATACTGCAGTAATCCAACACACAATACCTCTCAAAGAAAACCAAAAAATTTCAAGGAGAAACTTAGGAGGGTCAACCCTATGTTGCTCCCTTTGACTGAGAAAGAAGTTAAGAGAATGTATGAAGCTGGAATTATAGCTCCAATCAGATTCTCAGAATGGGTTTCAAATTTAGTGCCCACTAGAAAAAAGACAGGGGAGATAAGGTTATGTGTTGATTTAAGAAATTTGAACAGAGTCTCTTTAAAGGATAATTACCCTTTGCCCAAAATGGACCACATTCTGCAAAGGGTAGTGGGTGCTTCAAGGATATCACAGTTAGATGGATTCTCAGGTTTCAATCAAATCCTAATACACCCTGATGACCAAGATAAAACTACTTTCACAACCCCTTGGGGAACATTCAAATATGTGAAAATGCCTTTTGGACTCAAGAATGCAGGAGCAACTTTTCAAAGAGCCATGGATATTGCTTTTGCCAAAGAAATCCATGACTTTTTAGTCATTTACCTAGATGACCTTACAACTTTCTCCAAATCAGATCAAGAGCACCTAGATCATCTCAGGAAAGTATTCTTAATTTGTAGAAAATATGGTATATCACTAAATCCAAAGAAATCATTGTTTGGCCTAGAAGAAGGAAACTTATTGGGCCATATCATCTCTAAAGAAGGCATTAGGATTGATCCGGACAGAATACAAGCCATCTTACAAGTCCCTCACCCTAGAAACATTAAAGAACTACAAGCCTTTTTGGGAAAAATCAACTTTCTAAGAAGATTCATACCAAATCTGGCTGAGCTAATAAGATTGCTAAACAACATGCTCAAAGAAGACTCCAAGGTTAAGTGGACAATGGAAACTAAGCAAGCCTTTGAAGAAATAAAAAAGGCTTTAACTCAAACACCAGTCCTCACAAGCCCCAATTTTGACAAGGACTTTATCATATTCTCATTTGCATCAGAACATACAATTGCTACTGTCTTGCTCCAAAAAGATGACCAGGGATGTGAAAAACCCATAGCTTTCTTCAGCAAATCCCTTAGAGATGCTCCACTTAAATATCAAATCATGAAGAAACAAGCATATGCCCTTGTAAAGGCCATCAAGGACTTTAAAATTTACATCTTGTACTCTCATGTGATTGCTTATGTGCCCAACACTATTGTTAAAGACATCCTAACCCAAGAAAGCATTGAAGGCAAAAGGGGCAAATCGATAGCTACCATACTGGAATATGACATTGAAATTAAACCAACAAAACTAATAAAAGGACAAGGACTAGCTAAACTCATGACTGAAACTAACTTTCAAGCCCTTGACATAAATCAACTGGATAATGAGCAGGAGATGGCGACTCCACAGATCAATCAAGCCTTTTTACAATCATCTTGGTATGCTGACATATCTTTTGTATTATTAAACCTGCAAGCTCCTCCAGGATTATCCGGAACTAAGAAAAGATTTTTGAAAATGAAAGCTTCTAAGTTCTGCATTTTAGATTATGTTCTCTTTTGGAAAAACCATGAAGGTGTTTTATTAAATTGTCTAATCAAAGAAGAAACTGACAAAGTACTTAAAGAATTTCATGCAAGGGATGGTGGTGGACATTTGTATTGGAAATCAACTGTTGATAAAATCCTAAGGGTTGGATTTTATTGGCCCACCCTATTTGTTGATGTAAAAAGATATGTAACTTCTTGCCACAAATGCCAAATTTTTGAAGGCAAGAAAAAGTTGTTGCCTCTGCCCCTCAAGCCCATTTCCACTGAGAAACCATTTCAACAATGGGGCTTGGACTTTATTGGGGAAATCCACCCTTCATCCTCTGGCCAGCGTAAGTGGATTTTGACTGCTAGAGACTATTTTACCAAGTGGATAGAGGCCATCCCTTGCAGGCAAGCCAATGACTCAGTAATCATTCAATTCCTTGAAACCAACATCTTGTCTAGCTTTGGCTGCCCGGAGAAAATTATTACAGACAATGCTGCTGCCTTTAAGTCTAAGAAAATGATTAATTTCTGTCATAAATACCACATTACCTTGGGCCATTCCACAGCATATTACCCTCAAGGTAATGGCCTAGTTGAATCCTCCAACAAGAGCTTGATCAACATCATTAAAAAATACTTGGAGGAGAACAAGAAAAACTAGCATAAAAAGCTTGTAAATGCCCTATGGGCAGACAGATTGACCATCAAGAGATCTATTGGGACTAGTCCCTATCAATTGGTTTATGGAATGGAGGCAGTATTCCCTTCTTCTTTGGGAGTCCCAGTGATAAAGATGCTACAAGAGATACAAGCAGAACGTAATGATATTCAGAGAAGGATCAATCAAACTATTTACTTGCAACAGACAAGAGAAGAGGTCTATCACAGAGCCCAAGTCCTACAAGAAAATCTTAAAAAGATATTTGACAAAAGAACCAAAGCAGAGGATTTTTTCGTTGGGGATAAAGTTTTAAAGTGGGATTCCATAAGAGAAGATAGAGGAAAACATGAAAAATTTGATTTCTTATGGAGAGGACCATTTATCATTCAGACTGTACAAGGAAACAACACCTACTTTTTGAAAAGTCTGGATGGTACAAAGGCAGATGGTGGACTAGTCAATGGCAGAATGCTGAAGCACTATTTTCAGCCACCTTGTTAAAAATAGCAGCACTTCAACTTGTACATAGTAGTGTTTACTTTCTGCAGTTTATTACAACAATAGGATAGGGAATAAGTTACAACAAATTTTGAGGAAAAAGCAAGGAATTGTGTCACCTTTGGGTATTGCATTTTTATCATATCAAAAGAAGCAAAATAATCAGTCTTGGGAGCTGTGAAAATGAGGAGAAATAATCAAACAGACTACCCAAAACAGAGCTGCAATTTTTGGAGTGAGTTCATGAGAAATACATGTATTACAAAGGAGCCATTTTGTGAAAAACAAAGGAGAAATTTCAGAATATAGCAAAGAACTAAATATAAGGCCATCTGACCTGTTGTTCTTGACTTTTCACTAGGAAAATCCATCCCCAAGTGGAGCCACTGTTAGCTTCCTATACCAATAGGTTTCATGTTTCATGATTGACTGGGGAAGTGCCCAATATGTTCATCCTTTTCATACTGCAAAGGTTCCATATTTTGAATAAATTCACTATGTATAGGTGGTTGAGTCTTGTCACAATTGATGAATAGCCAGACAATCTAATCCTGGCTAGATCATGTTTGAATTTACTTGTCTTATATTAGAGAATAAAAGTCTGCACAAATAGTTTAAGCTTAGACAAGTAGTTAGGCAGAGAAGCAAAGGGTCTCAACAGCTCAATCTGAGCCCTTGAAGAAATAAGGGTAGACTTAGATAGGAGGGCAGCTAAAAGAAAAGAGAAGAATAAGGGTTTTCTAGTTCAAGTGCACCCAATGAAAGTGAAGAGAAAAGGTTAGGTATACTAGGTTGGGTAGGCAGTGTTGATGGTATAGAAGCATGGTTTGTGAGCAATTTGCTGCTTTGGAACAAGTTGCCATCTCATAAAATCATAAGGTACCATGCAAGGCGGCTACAAAACAAATGGAGCATGACTAATTCCCCTCCCCATTTTCCCAAGAAACACTTACTAACATTCCCCCAAGGGCAATGAGATATGCTCATTACCTTTAGACCACTTCATCCCATGGAAAAGCTAAGTGAAAATGTGTTTTCACCTAGGCAAAACAAGCCACATTTCTTGTGTAAAAAGTCTTTATTCCATCTTACCAAAGTTTCATAAACTTCACCACTTGTCATCCTTTCATTCCCCCCGGCCTAAGTTTTCACTCTATAAAACTTAGCGTAAACCATACAAACCCATTCCCCACAATCATATTAACCTACTAACCTTATTATATAGCTCCTATGTACATTCCCCTCCCTTACTATGTATAAAAACACAAAAATCCCTAAAAAATCTAATACCCCGACCCTTGGCTAACTATAGCCATATTTTAACATTTTGCTAGGGAGTTATTGGTCCACTAGGGGCCAATAACAACCCTCCATGTGCCCATAAGGACTTATTGGCCTCTCACTAAATAAAATAGCCAAAACCCACATTTTTCCCCCAAAAAATCCACTTTTCCAAAGTCCGAAATACACTAGAAAACCTTACAAATCACAAAAAATTAAAGCGGGTCCCCGCCGCTAACCTTCCGCCACCTCCATCACCCGCCAACCATCTGATCGGCGCTTCCAGATTCAACGGTGGTCGGCGATTTCGGAAGCCCCGACTTGCCGAACGATAGCGTCTAGGGGATGGGCGGTATTTCCGCCATACCGAGGACGCGTGTCAAGCGCCCGGTGTGTTCGGAGCCCCCTCCCCTGAAACCACTTCCCCCCAAAAGCAGTGCGGAGAATACCACTTACCACCTGCCTGCCTCCCTGCTAACATCATGCCCACATCACCTAATGACGTCACTTGATGATGTCACCCACCACGTCATATGCCATGTCACCTGCCATGTTAGCATCCGTACCCTGCTACACGAAAAAATGATGTCATGCTGACATCATCCAAAAAAGCACCCTGAACCCACCAAAGTCAAAATTTTTGGGTAAAAATGGTGAAACTGTTTCTTTTTACCACTTACCTTAGTTTCTTCCAAGCGGCCTGTGCATGAAAAATTACGTGCAAAACACTATTTTCGACTGTTCAAGTCCGCCAACCAGCAAGTTTGTTACACAGCTCGGCCCCTCGGCTCACCTGGTCACCTGCAAATTGGCCATTCCGCCGAGAAAACAGGTATTTATGACAATTTGCCCCAGACCCTATTTTTCATTGCTTTTCTCTATAAAATTGGCCACAGAACCTATAAATTTGAAAAGAAAAACACTGAGCTACTACCCAAAGATCCCCCATAAGCCTCTGAGCTGACAAATTCACCATAAATCCACACAGTGAGCTAAAATTGAGCTCGTTCAGCCTGGTAAACTCTCCAAGAAACCCCCAAAGTTGTCTTTTGCCCGCAATTAAAGCCCATTGTGCCAAAGAAGCCCATAGCTCCTGTTTCTTCAGCTAACTTCAATCCACAGAGCTAAATTGAAGCCAACAAACTAGTTCCAACGGCGAAAATCCCGAAGAATTCCACAGAGCCATCGTCCTGCCCATTTTGCCTGCACAAAGTCAAAAGTTCTAATTTTAAAGGCAACAGAGCTTAGCCATGGAAGGTCCAGTGGCCTTAAACATCACTCCCCTCAATGCACCCCACAAAGAGTTGGAACATTTGCCCTTGGCTGATAGAGATTATCTAATTCAAGACCTAGTAGGCTACCAAAACCATCTTCAAGCAGTCAGTGAGCTCAAAAATAGTTACTTAAATCAAGATGATATTTATGGCATTTGGGAATCAAATCTACCCAGATACTACCTCCCCTCTGTGAATATATTCCCTGAGATCATTCACCTCTGTTGTGAGAACTATGAGCTAACAAACAGGGCAGTTAAGAGTCCATCTGGGACTACTCTTTTTTATATCACTCCTGACTCTATAAATCAGATGCTGAACTTCAAACCAACCCACCTCCAGTTTCCTCTTACCGTGAAGTACTTGCTGGATGAAGGTCCCAAACTCTCCAGCTCAGAGAAAACCAGAATTGCCAAAATGTTCATGAGAGCAGACAACCATCCTAAGGAGCCACCTCCTTTTCACTATGCCTGTTTCACTGAAATGGGTAGATTAGTGGTTGATATGATATCTTTTGTATTGGGGTTCAATACAAGTGAGCATATTGATGAAACCATACTGGTTATGATGTCTATCTTTACCCCAGGGCAGCCCCCTGCTGTCAAATACAACTATGCCAAGTTTATTGCCAACAAGATGCATGACCGATTGTTGAGGCTAGATAGGGAGGGAATCTTCAAATATTATTCCTATATATATCATCTATTTTTATATTAGTAGCCAGATATCTTCCAATTCCCCATTAGAAAATTGGACCATAAAGGGGAAAGGAGGTCTGTGATTTTTTGGACCACAATCTTTCATGATGTCCGCACTTCTCCCTACTCTTATTGTGAGTTTGTTGATTTATTTATATACCCATTCTCTTCTCTCTTGATGAGAACTCCTCCTCCCAAACTGACACATAATATGAAAAAAATACTACAGTTGTCTAAAAACTATAAAATAGGTGACTGGTACTTTTACCAGAATCACACTATTCTGAGGATATATGGCTGTGAGCTATGCCCCTACAGGCTGCCCAGGTATGTGCCAATGAGACTGTTTGCCCTGGAATATTTCAGGCAATTCATCAATTCAGATCTGAGTCACTTTCATAACACAAAGAAAAAGGCCCGATTGAAACTCAGAGACCAGTTAGGCCCCTTTGTTATGAACAAGAAAGAGGGATGGAAGGATGCTGATGAACTATTGGGTCAAACATTCAGACTCAAGAGAAGCTTTTGCTGGGTACCCTATGACCCATATGGCTTTATCAATGCAAGAAGGGTAAAATATAGGCTGGCACCCTATGAACACTACAACATCCATGACATAGAAAAGTATGCCAACCAAGATGAGTGGTTGGAGGGCACACTAGTTGAAGAGTTAACTGAGGAAGAAAAAATGGAACAAACCATGAAAGATTTGGAAAAAACTCTTGACTTGGATTCTTTTGGGCAGGTGTCTTTCAAAAAGCCATAGCAAACCGGGGAAAGCTCATCAACTGCCACAACTGCACAACAGGTTGCCCAGGAAAGCACTACACCAATAACAGGGACAACAAAGGGCAAGGAGTTGGTAGTGGCAGAACAAGAAACCATGGAAGAATAGCCTACTACCTCAAAGGAACATAGTCAAGGGAAAGCCCCTTCACTACAGACACAAGCACCAGAGGTACCAGCATTGCAGACTCCTCTTCCCGAGGAGAGAAGTAAGAAAAGGGACCGAGAAGATACCACACCTACAAGTGGGTCAACAGGGCAGCAAGAGGCCAAGAGGCAAAGGGTAGATCCTCCTGAATAGGACACTGTGGAAGACATCACTAAAAGCACAAGAGGAGAGAGGGCCATCAGCCAACAAACTTCTGCTAGCTCTCACAGACAAGAAGGAGGGAGGAAGCATGGAATGGAAGTCTCCTTCTTAAGGTCACAGGCCAAGAAACCATCAGACATCAAACAGTCATTCATGGAGATTAAGGCTCAAAATGAGTCATTAAGAATTCAGTTGTATGACTAGTTTCTTAAGATGACACCCTCCAAACAGCATAGACTAATCACAACCTATGACATCAAGGAGGAGAAAATGATTTTAAGTCATTTCAAGCCTAAGGTTCAGCAGCCACAGTCTGCAGCTGACTACATAAGGACCAATCTAGAGGTCCTTGCCAAAGACATTCACCCAATGGACCAAATAGAATTACACAAACAAACGGGTGAAATGGTCTATGCCACATTGGCAGACAAGGCAATGCTAGCCCACCAATTAAAAGAGTCATTGAGTAATATATCTGCTCAATTGGATTTAGAGAAGATCTCTTCTCTAGCCAAAGACAACCGAATAAAGACTCTTGAAGAAATAATTGTTGAGTTGGGACATGATCCCAAGGATGCCAAAGGCATTAAAGCATTGATCAAAAAGAAGGAGGAAGATATTACTGCCCTTAGAAAGCAATTGAAGCTGCCTGTCACCATGCATCCCCAAACAACAGAACTAGCACAAGAAAAAGCAAAAGAGGATGTCATGGATTTATTGATTAGAATGAACCAAAGGCTAATGCAGACAGAGCAAGAGTTGGAGAAATCATTGCAAACTAAGCAGGGAGAGTCGACCTCCCAGCCAGCCGAAACAACTCCAACAATTCTCTCTGCTCCCCCCACAGACACAACATCAAACCCTCCTACTGAGCCAGCGTCAACAACAGGTACAACAACTATAGATGCTGCAACAACAACAACAATAGAGCCTGAGACCAGCATGAGGATGGAAGAAATGATGAAGGCAGTGAAAGAGCTGGAAGCTAAAATGTCAAAGCTCAAAGAGACAAAAGAAAGACTAGCCAAGCTAGAAGTGAGCTATGACAAATAAAAAATAACAGTGGGAGAGAAGATCAGAGAGGTGAAGGCCCTAGAAAACAAGGTGAAATCACTGGAAAAGGATCTCACCTTGCATAAACCTCTGGCAGATATTGAAATGATTTTGTGGACCAAGATTGGCCAGTCCATTACTGACCAATGGCGATCAATTCAGACAATTTATAGAAAGGGCACAAGAGCAAATGCAAAGGGCCTAGGCATCATTAGGAAATATGCCTGAGTAGGCCAATGCGCTCATCCATTTTTTGAACACCAATACTAAGGAACAATTAGCAGCTTTGGAAATCACTGACAGGACAGGCACCATTTTGACAATAAAGAAGGTGCTAACAATGAGAAATCTTATACAGACTTTGGAAAGAAAGTGTCAAGAGATGCAGATGGATATCAATGCCTTCACAGAGAAATTCACAAACTTGCAGCAAAAGGGTCTACCCAGTTTAGTAACAAGCAATCAAAAACTGTTGTCACTTCAATAGTATACTCATCGGGTGAACATGTATGTAACAAATCAGATCACTGCATCACCCAGCAGCTCAGAAGACACAGGACCTCCTTCCAGACAGAGCTTGTATGACAAATTGGAGAATTTGTTTTTTATAGAACATGAAATAAATAATCTTTTTGAAGTTAAGCCTAATTTTTACAGGTACGCTGATGCTAATGAAATACTTGTAAAAATACAAAGACATCAGTTGCCTACAGAACAATGGTGGCAAAGTATGCTGTAAGTTTTGCCTAAGTAAATTTGGATCTTTTTTTCCTATGTACACCTGGTCAAAGAGCGAGACACGTGGCAGATATGAAGGAAGGAACTCAAGCGAGGATCAGGACACATTAAAGATGAATCAAGAGTAGGTGAACAGATCAGGACAACAACACAGGAAAGAAAATCAAGGACATAACTACCAGCCGAATTCCTGGGTGAAAAGTCTAAAATATCTTGTCAATTAAAGCAGCCATCACAGCCACAATAACTCCTACCTTTATTTTCTACATTCATTTCTATGACAAAGTAGCTGGAGGAAGTTATTTCTCCTTATCTTATCCTCAAGATATTTTGTAAACTCTCTTTTGTATAAATACCCCCCCAAAGAATGTATTCGGGGTTGGTGATTCTCCTATTGAACTACGCTGTAAGTCAGATCTTTATTAATACAAAGGGCGTTGAAATACATTGCTGCTGGACCTTTTGACCATGGATGTGATGATTTTGGACTCTGCTATAGAATTCCTGTGTCTTTCTTTGGCTCAATAAGTTATTCTAACTGTGTTCTTGTGTTTTCTGTGTTTGCAAATCTCATATATGTTTCATAATCTTAACAACAGGGAAAAAGAATAGCCCAAAACTTGTTTAAATACACTCTGTGTTCGATTCCTATTGTTATTTATGTTTTCTTCACAATTAGCATAAATAGAAATTCTTAAATGCTTCTGTTTCTACTAATTCCTTCATTCTGAACATTGTCAAGGAATTCTTCACTGCTCCTTGAAAATATTCAAGCACCTTTCCTCTGCCACCATTATAAAGGATTCTTGACTGCCCTTTATCCCCTGGCCTACATCCCATCAATCACTAGCTTTCAATATTGTTCCAAACTGATTATCTTGCTCTGTAGTATTGCCCATCATCACAGAAACACACTCAGCAGTCCATCTTCATAGACTCCATTGCCTAATGGAATTAACTCTTTTAGACTTGCATCCTACCTTTGTTTGAAATCACCATCCAAATCCATTTAAGACAAACCTCTGTACATCATAACTAGCATAAAAACTTCAAATAAACAAAGTTAAATCATATAGAGAGAGCCCTCTCTAGATGCAGTTTGGCTAGAAATTTCATCTAAAAGATTGGTTAGTGGTTACCTCGGTCTTATTCCCTTTTCTCACAAGTTTTGGGGAACAACCTGAGTGATAACAGTATCCACTCATGCAGAGACCTCCAGTAGGGGGAAATTTCGAGCCAAGTGGGCAGAGGGATCACATGCATCCGTACCTCCAGGTAGGAGCTGGGCAATGTGGAGTGACAGTCCCAAGAAGGCTAGAATAGGGGCAGGATCATTGAGGTACCCAGCCTTTTTGATTAGACCTTGCTACGGGAGCCTCGACGAGGAGTAGCAAGACTAGCTGAGTGGGTAGAGGAAGATGTGAATGGAGCGGCAAAGAGAGCTCCAAGATAGTGCAGAGCTAGTAGGTTGCAACAATGCGAGAGGCACAGGAGTGTTGCACCAGTGCAGGATGGCACAGAGAGGTGTGCAATGGTTTGAGATGCATGGAGTGTTGCAGCAACTCAGAGGTCACAGAGGGAGCACTTTTCAGTGGAAGAGGAAGCTTCAACATTAGAGGATGTTTCTAGCCCAATAGGGAGGTCAGTTGGGAGATTTTTTGTTTCTAGAGTTGTTGGAGCAACAACACTTGGGAGAAGTGTTACATGTAGAACATTCCAAAGGTTTAGGATCGGGTTCGAGTTGAATGCCTTTCTTGTTGAGAGGGAGTGTTGAAAATAGCAAGAAGAAATGTTAAAAACATAAGTGCTAAAAATAGCAGTTCGGGTACCAGTGTTCGACATAGCAACAAGGAATGAAAAATAGAAGCGCTAAAAATAGCATTGCTATAAATAGAATTTCGGGTTAGATTCGTATTTTAGCTAGTCCTTGAACTAAAATAGGGAAGTAAAATTTGAATTTGATATTAGCAGCTGTTTTTAAAATAATTAATTAATTCATCTTGAGTTAATTAGTTGGAGAAAATCAAACATGAAGTCTATGTGAAGACATGCAACAATTATCCATTTGATTGAGGAAGTTATCCCTTAATTAAAGTGATCAGGATGAGTTGTACTTTGAGTTGTAATTAGTTAGCTTAGTTAACGAGGTTAAGTCCAGTTAGATTAGTTTCCAACAGTTTTTTGGAACTGATTGTGAGTTCAGGTTAGTTAATGCATGGCATTGCATGTAAACTCTGCAAACTTCAGATACTGATATTCTCTCATAAATAACTCATGCATGTCAGTTTAGTCAGAGACCTAGTTGAGATTAGAGGAAGGGACAATGTACTATCAATTGGAGGAATTTTCCTATATAGGAAACTCATCCATGCAGAAGGAATTATCTCCTTTAGGATTGCACAGTTAGATTAGATGTTAGTGAGTGTATGAAGAGGCAAATTCACACAGGTGGCAGCATTGGACCCCAAGAAAAACTGCGCAAGGAAATAGGAGGCTTGGAGGGTAGACATGAAGGTTTGTGAGAAGCCTTTGCCTATCTATGAGTGTATAAATTATCATTGTCGATCACCAGATAATGCAATAGACTAGAGAAAAATACTTGATCTACTTCTACAAACAAACTTGCGGAAGATTAATCGATTTTGAGCAAGATCAAATAGAACACGTATAACAGAGAATGAGAAATCAATCACATATGAACATAGAAGAATACTCTGGGGAAAGCCTCAGCTAAAAACCCTGATCTCTATATTATCATACAAGTGGAAATATGTCTGGATTACACAAAGCTTTAGCTCACTAGCTATCTAGCTCTCAGTACAATCCCTCTGCTACTCATAGACAGTCAAAGGCTTCACACAAACCTTCTCATGTGCCGTCTAAGCCTCCTATTTCCTTGCGCAACTTTTCCTGGGGTCCAGTGCTTCCACTTGTGTGAATCCCACCTCACACTTCTCACTTGGCTCAGTAGTAACTGCACAATCCTGAAGGAGATAATTCATTTTGCATGGATGAGTTTCCTATATAAGAAAAATCCTCCAACTAATAGTACACGGTCCCTTCCTCTAATTTCATCTAGGTCTCTGACTGAACTGACATGCATGAGTTATTTATGAGAGAATATTCAGTTATTTGAAGTGTAGCAGTTACATGCATGCATGCATGCATTAACTAACTGAACTCACAATTAGTTCAACAAACTATTTGAGCTAATCTAACTGGACTTAACTCAGTTAACTGAGCTAACTAATTACAACTCATCCTTATCTCTTTAACCAAGGGATAAATTCCTCAATCAATGGGATAATTGTTGCATGTCTTCACAAAGACTTCATGTTTGAATTTCTCCAACTAATTAACTCAAGATGAATTAACTAATTATTTTACAAACAGCTGCTAAGATCAAATTCAAATTTTACTTCTCAATTTTAGTTTAGACTAACTAAAATTTGAATCTATCCCGAAATACTATTTATAGCAATGCTATTTTTAGCATCTCCATTTTTTATTCCTTGTTGCTATGTCCAACACTGGTACTGTTGGAAATAATACTGAGAGGGGTGGGGGGGTGAATCAGTATTACCAAATCCATATTAAGATTCATATACGTTGCAACAAGTGTATATATGATTCAGTTAGTTGATATTCAATGAGTGCTTTAGAACATCATTATATTAACAGTGCAGTAAAATAGAATAGATCATCACACATCAAGAACACACATGAACACCATGATATAAGGTGGAAACCCAATGTGGGTGAAAACCACCTGCTACAATATATCTCTATCTTCTTTCAATTAGAAACTTCTTTTTACAATGATTTTGTACTGGTGCATTCCTTTACCAGTACGCAGGCTACAACCTGCAGAGAGATACAACCCTCTTAGCTCTTGTACTAGTCGATCCATTTACTAGTACGACCACGTTTCATACATTTTCATACTGGATCCATGAATATCAATCATAAAATAGACCTACAATCAACCAACTTCCTTGTAAAAATACTGAATCAATAACTTCTTAACGCATAGCAACTTGACACCAATTCAGAATCTGGAACACAAAAGAAGCTAAACTATATTTCAAGAAAAGTCTGAAACTTCACCAATAGAAACCTGTGGATATCTGCACTTCCGTTGTGTCGAGCCTACGCACCTCCGCACTTGTTCCCGTCTCTGGCCTGCGCACCTCCGCACCTGCACTTGTGTCGGGCCTGCGCACCTCCGCACCTGCTCCTGTCTCTGACCTGCGCACCACTGCACCTGCACCCGTGTTGGGCCTGCGGACCTCTGGGTATAGTCAATTTATCAGTCTTCAACTATACCTCAGACTATCAGATTTACAAATCTAATCATACGCCAAAGAGATCTTGACCCATCAGTAGATCCGTCTTGTAATACTCAGGTTTCTCCTAGGTCCAGCTATCTCTCACCAACTGATCACCCGTATTTCAAATATTGCTCTTAAGATATTCAATACATCTGTACTCAGCCAAATGATCTCCTTTCCTTTTTATAGTCTAGGCCTTACTCAAACCATGGTCCAAAACCATTGAGAAACAATACTAGGGACCCAAAACTTGAGCTCAATACTTTAGATGCAAAACCCACGGACCAAAACCATAGGATCAAAAACTGTCGGACTAATACCATGGACCAACCATAAGATTTCCCACGTGAGCGCGTTTTTCTTTGCATGAAAGTCCGTGCACTTTAGGTTTTCAACTTTTGTTTGGAACACCTGTGAACATGCCCACAGCTTGTGAACGGTGCACCTGCGGAACCTGCTAAAGTCCGCACCTTTTGATCGGCACGCTTGCAGAACCTGCCTGAACTTGTGATCTACTATCTTAGTAAGTTTCCATCAAGGACAACACCTATTTCATAATGCCAACAATCTCCCCCTTTGTACTTGATGGCAAACACCACACCACGTCACTCTCCCCCTTTGACATCAAGGGCAAAGGGCGGACCAAGATATTCTCTTCTTGATATACATTCTACTATCCATGCTCCCCCTGAGTACCTATTGAAAACTCTGAATGAGCTCCCCCTTTGAATATGCCAAGGTGTACCAATCTGTCCATGATCCCCCTGAGCACATGCAAGGTCAAAGATCAAAAACCATGATAGTCATTAGGCACTATCATACACCATACCATGAACATCAGCATCCAGTCCTGTAACTTGCAATACCATTCTATTGATCAACCAGCAAGATGTATCATTTAGCCACATAAGCATTGTTACCAAAACTTCTAACCATAATGCCAATAATGCATTATTTGAAGTCTATGCTCCCCCTGAGCCTGTGCCAACCATCATATACCATGACCGAACCATTTCCTGAGCATGTTTTGTTGCCTTTTTCTTCTGAGCTTTATATACGTGACTCTGCAGCCTCTATATCGCATATATACATGACTTATCTTCATTATATCAGTGGATGCAAGATGGAATACTGAAGGTCTACACTTTCAGTTTCCCCTGTGTTTGTTACATCAGTTGACTGAGTTATGTCACACCTTTCTGTCTCTAATTCATACCTGGAATTGTGATGATGTACAATCCTCTTGCTTTTGAATTTTTCTCCTGCATTCTCTTGCTTTATGTCCAAACTTGTTGCATGCATAACATCTTAAATGTTTCATGTTCCTTCTATTGCAATCAATTGCTTTGTGACCAAACATATTGCAAGCAAAACAATATCCTTTGAAGTACCTGGAATGTGATGATCTTGTGTGACGGTCTTGAATCATTCTACTTCTGCATTTGGCTGCAACATGTCCAAGATTATGACATACATAACATTCAATATTATTCAATGGAGGAAATAGTCGTTTATCACTTCCATATTTAGGAGTAAAGGATTTTCTTTGAGGAATTTCTTTCCTTGGATGTTCCTTGTTGAACATTTCAGAATTCTCATTGGAGTTCCTTGCCTCACCTTGTGAGCTAGATTCACCTTCAACAGATTCATAGAAGCCAAGACCAGTTTTGATAGTAGGGGATCTTTGACTACCAAGAATGTCATCCAAAAATCTTAGTACTATCTTGAAATCGTAACAGTTTATCCTTTTCTTCTAATTTACCTTTTAATATATTTACCTCAACTTGATGTTTTTCTTCCTTTTCCAGATACTGCTTCCTTATGCTTTCTTTAGCTTTTCTTCCTTCTTCCACTTGTTTCCTTAATTCGATCACTTCATGTTCTTGTTTTTTAAGAGCTTCTCTATTCTGCTTCTTTGATTCTTCAAGATCTTCTTTTAGAGAGAGGATTTTCGATTCAAGTCTCTGAATTGTTATGCTCTGATCTTTTACTACATCTTGCAATTTCTCCCTTACTCTGGTTACTAACTCCAATTGTTCATTTAATCTAGTAACTTCCACATCCTTATTTTCATATGCCATGAGACTTCTAATGTCTTCACCACTATTGAATGAGTCATTACTTTTAACATGAGTATAATATCTTCTATTACCATCTTCAGACATCTTTCCTTTGTTATGAGGTCATCTAGCAGCGTAGTGACCAACTCTACCACATGAAAAACATTTGAAAGGTAGCTTACCTTTGAACCTTCCAGTTCCACGTTCAAGATTTTTGACAAAATTTACCTCGTCTTCTCCTTCTGAGATGTATCCTAATTCATTTGTTGATACTTCAAAAGCGGCTTCTCTCATATCTGATGGTCCTTCCTTTCTCATCTCATAAGCAGTTAAGATTCCGTGAAGCTGCATCATAGTGATTTTCTGTAGATCCTCCTTTTCTTCTATGGGAGACACTTTGGAATCAAATTTAGCAGACATGGATCTTAAAACCTTTTCAACTAAGACAACTTCCTTAAATTCTTCACCCAGATTCCTCATACAATTGGCAATCTCATCTATACGCAAGAAATAATTAGCTATGCTTTCATTACTATGCATCTTAAGATTTTCATACCGTATTCTGAGAGTTTGAAGCTTTGCTCATTTTACCTGTTCATCTCCTTCGTAGCTTAGAATGATTTTGTCCCATATTTCTTTGGCTGATTTGAAATGCATGACCTTCATGAATTCTGATTGTGACAAACTTCCCAATAAGACAGTAACATCTTTGGCATTGAGTTCATATTGCTTTCTCTCTGCTGTATCTATAGGAATTGCTGATGGATATGTGTATCCTCCTTCCATGATTCCCCAAACATCCGTTCCAAGCAATTGTAGATATGATGTGGTTCTTATCTTCCAGTGGGTAAAGTTGCTCCCATCAAAGATTGGTGGCCTGATGGACACCTCTCTTTCTTGATTAGCCATTCTGATGGATCTTTCTTTCAAGCAATCAAGCTTCTTCTAAAGGACCTGCTCTGATACCAATTGTTGGAAATAATACTGAGAGGGGGGAGGTGAATCAGTATTATCAAATCAATATAAATTTTCCATTTCCATATTAAGATTCATATACGTTGCAACAAGTGTATATATGATTCAGTTAGTTGATCTTCAATGAGTGCCTTAGAACATCATTATATCAACAGTGCAGTAAAATAGAACAGATTATCACACATCAAGAACACACACGAACACCATGATATAAGGTGGAAACCCAATGTGGGTGAAAACCACATGTTGCAATATGTCTTTATCTTCTTTCAATTAGAAACTTATTTTTACAATGATTTTGTACTGGTGCAGTCATTTACCAGTACGCAGGCTGCAACCTGCAGAGAGCTACAACCCTCTTAGCGCTTGTACTAGCCGATCCATTTACTAGTACGTAGGCGTCAGCCATTGAACTCTACAATCTTCCAGGGACCACGTTTCATACATTTTCATACTGGATCCTTGAATATCAATCATAAAATAGACCTACAATCAACCAACTTCCTTGTAAAAATACTGAATCAATAACTTCTTAACACACAACAACCTGACACCAATTCAGAACCCGAAACACAAAAGCAGCTAAACTATATTTCAAGAAAAGTCTGCAACTTCACCAATAGAAACCTGTGGATATCCGCACTTCCGCTGTGTCAAGCCTGCACACCTCTGCACCTGTTCCCGTCTCTGGCCTGCGCACCTACGCACATGCACCCATTTCGGGCCTGCGCACCTCCGCACCTGCTCCCGTCTCTAACCTGCACACCTCCGCACCTGCACCCGTGTTGGGCCTGCGAACCTCCGAGTATAGTCAATTTATCAGTCTTCAACTATACCTCAGACTATCAGATTTATAGATCTGATCACGCACCAAAGAGATCTTGACCCATCAGTAGATCCATCTTGTAATACTTAGGTTTCTCCTAGGTCCGGCTATCTCTCACCAACCGATCACCCGTATTTCAGATCTTTCTCTTAAGATATTCAATACATATGTACTCAGCCAAATGATCTCCTTTCCTTTTTATATTCTAGGCCTTACTCAAACCATGGTCCAAAACCATTGAGAAACAATACTAGGGACCCAAAACGTGAGCTCACTACTTTAGATGCAAAAACCACGGACCAAAACCATAGGATCAAAAACTGTCGGACTAATACCATGGACCAACCATAAGATTTCCCACGTGAGCGCATTTTTCTCTGCATGAAAGTTTGTGCACTTTAGGTTCGCACCTTTTGTTCGGAACACCTGTGAACATGCCCGCAGCTTGTGAACGGCGCACCTACGGAACCTGTCGAAGTCTGCACCTTTTGATTGGCGTACCTGCAGAACCTGCCTAAACTTTTGATCTGCTATCTTAGTAAGTTGCCATCAAGGACAACACCTATTTCATAATGCCAACATGTACCTGAAATGATATTTATAGCAATTTTGTTTTTAGCATTTCTTGTTGTTATTTTCAACACTCCCTCTCAATAAGAAAGGCATTCAACTTGAACTCAATCCTGAACCTTTGGAATGTTTTGCATGCAACACTTCTCCCAAGTGTTGTTGCTCCAACAACTCTAGAAACAAAAAGTCTCCCAACTGACCTCCCTGTTTGGCTAGAAACACCCTCTGATGCTGAATCTTGCCGATGACGAGTTCTCCCTCTGTGACCTCTGAGCTGCTGCAACACTCCATGCATCTTGCACTGTTGCACACCTCTTTGTGCCAACTTGCATTGTTGCAACACTCCTGTGCCTCTCGCATTGTTGTAGCCTGCTAGCTCTGCATTGTCTTGGCATTCCTGCACTGTAGCTCTTTCTGTCGCTCCATCCACATCTGCCTCTACCCACTCAGCTAGTCTTGCTACTCCTCGTCGAGGCTCTCGTAGCAAGGTCTAATCAAAGAGGTTGGGTACCTCAATGATTCTGCCCCTATTCCAGCCTTCTTGGGACTGTCACTCCACATCGCCCCACCTCCAACCTAGAGGTATGGATGCATGTGATCCCTCTGCCCACTTGGCTCAAAATTTCCCCCTACTAGAGGTCTCTGCATGAGTGGATGCCTCCACTCGGTCTCCTCTCTGCTTCTCCAGTTGTGGCTGCTCCATAACCTCCTGAAGCTGCCTCACCAATTGTGGCTCCTCCACAATTGTTTGAGACTTCTTTTGGCACTGCATGTTGAGAGGTAATGTACTCTCCCTCTCAACCACCAAGTCTCCTTCAGTTTCCTTGCTCCTCAAGGCTTTGCATGCATCTTGAACCTCAAGAGAATATAGGTTCTTGACTCATGAACTGATCTGCTTCACCTATCTCATGGTGATGTGTCGAAGGAAAACCTTTCCCTTAATGAAGATTACATCATAGACTTTGTCTTCCAGCATTGCGATCGACACCAAATTTTTCCTTAGTCCTGGTACATACTTGACATCGGTCAAGGCAATCCGAGCTCCATGCTTCCTCTTAAAAACAACCATGCCTACACTTGAGACAATATACTTTTCATTATTACCCATCGCTATGAGTATCTGGAGATCTTTCTCCTCCAAGGTACTAAACAAAATCTTGTCGCCGGTCATGTGGAAAGAAGCTCCACTGTCAAGAAACCAGCACATCCCTCCATGGATGAAACCATGCATGCGAAGAGAGTGAAATCCAACTCGAACTATGAGGCCAATGCCTCACCTTCAAATCCTTCCTTGGATCCTATCTTGGATTTCTTCAGTGGACAATTTGTAGCAAAATGGCCCACCTCATGACAACGAAAGCATCGCACTTTCGATTTGTCAACCTTCTTCCCACCATAGGAAGAACTCGATTTGGGATGAGAACCTTTCTCCTTCCATTTCTTTGCCTTACTCGCTAAGGCACAATTTTCTTCATCCTCCTTGGATGATGAAGATCCATCTCTAGTGCTTCTTCTTATCTCCTCCTACATCAGATCCAACCATAGTCGTTCCCAATCTGACAGTTTTTCTCTTCCATTAACTGAGTCTTGGTAGTTATGCCAGCTCTTAGGAAGACCAAGGAGTGCAAGACTCACCATGTCATCATCATTTGTCATGATCCCTACACTTCCAAGCTCATCCCTACAGGTGGTGAGCTTGTTCAGATATGTAGAGATCATGTTGCCCTTTTCACACTTGATTTTCCGAAGCTTTTCTTTCAGCACTAGCTTCCTCTCATCGTTTCTGTTCTGATATAGATCTTTCAATGTTTTCCACATCGAAAATGGTGTCTCCTTCCCATGGAGGCTCGAGACAATATGGTCTCGAACTCCCTATAGGAGGATTCTCCTTGCTCTAGCCACACATTCCTTCCATTCCGTCAATTCTGTAGCATTAGCTGCTACCGGCATGGGGACTTCTTGATCAATGAAGTCCTTTAGACCATTTTCCTCTAATACTGCTTCCATGCAATCGTTCCAGGATATATAATTTGAGCTACCATCAAGGGCATACTCGAGTCTTAAACCGTTGAACGCCATTGGTGAAATTGAGATGTGATAAGAACTCGATTTCTATGTTCAGGAACCTCAAACTTCGAACTTCTCCCTTCTTGTATATAGTTCTCTCCTTTGATCACCTTTGCTCTGATGCCATGTAGAAATTCCCACTATAGATCACCAGATAATGCAATATACTAAAGCAAAATACTTGATCTACTTCTACAAACAAACTTACGGAAGCTTAATTGATTTTGAGAAAGATCAAATAGAACACATATAACAGAGAATGAGAAATCAATCACTTATGAACACAGAAGAATACCCTGGGGAAAGCCTCAGCTAAAAACCCTGATCTCTGTATTATCATACAAGTGGAAATATGTCTGAATTACACAAAGCTTTAGCTCACAAGCTATCCAGCTCTCAGTACAATCCCTCTGCTGCTCATAGACAATCAAAGGCTTCTCACAAACCTTCTCCTGTGCCGTCCAAGCCTCCTATTTCCTTGCGCAGTTTTTCCTAGGGTCAGTGCTTCCACTTGTGTGAATTCCCACCTCACATTGCTCACTTGGCTCAGTAGTAACTGCGCAATCCTAAAGGAGATAATTCCTTCTGCATGGATGAGTTTTCTATATAGGAAAAAATCCTCCAACTGATAGTACATTGTCCCTTCCTCTGATCTAAACTGGGTCTATGACTGAACTGACATGCATGAGTTATTTATGAGAGAATATTCAGTTATCTGAAATGCAACAGTTACATGCATGCATGCATTAACTAACTGAACTCACAATTAGTTTAACAAACTATTTGAACTAATCTAAATCGACTTAACTCAGTTAACTAAGCTAACTAATTACAACTCATCCTTATCTATTTAAGGGATAAATTCCTCAATCAATGGGATAACTGTTGCATGTCTTCACAAAGACTTCATGTTTGAATTTCTCCAACTAATTAACTCAAGATGAATTAATTAACTATTTTACAAACAACTGCTCATATCAAATTCGAATTTTACTTCTCAATTTTAGTTCAGGGACTAACTAAAATTGGAATCTATCCTGAAATAATATTTATAGCAATGCTATTTTTAGCATTTCCATTTTCCATTCCTTGTTACTATGTCCAACACTGGTACCTAAAATGCTATTTATAGCAATGCTATTTTCAACAATGAGCAACATTGAGGGATTGTACTGAGAGCTGGATAGCTTGTGAGCTAAAGCTTTGTGTAATCTAGACATATTTCCACTTGTATGATAATACAGAGATTGGGGTTTTAGGATGAGGCTTTCCCCGGGTTATTCTTGTGTTCATGTGATTGATTTCTCATTCTCAGTTATATGTGTTCTATTTGATCTTTGCTCATATTCAATTAAGTTTCTGCAAGTTTGTTGTAGAACTAGATCTTGTATTTTGCTTTAGTATATTGCATAATCTGTTGATCTACAGTGGCAATTTCTACAATTGACGGTGTTGGACCCACCAACATGTCAGGGGATCTCCCTGGTAAGAAGTCCCAACTAGACCTCAGACCATTTGGAGTAGGAGTCCCAGTAATGGGTAGTAAAGCTATGCCTTGACTGCGATAACGCGCAGAGGTAAGCAAGATATCTTTGTTGGAAGCAAGTATTTGACCTTGCAGTGAGTCAAGTGAGATGCATGGGGGGTTATAAATATGGAGGGGGAAAAGAAGTGTATCCCTTAGAAGCCTGTAATAGTACGCAACCTAAAAGGAACACACAAATTGAATGACATCATAAGATGGGAAGTAGAATAGTCGACAATCCAAAGTGATGGGTTAAACCAACAAAACAACTTCAACAAGATTCATGCAATCGTATAAAAAATAGTTCATACACAAATCGTAAGTTAAAAAACATACATCGCTAAAGTAACCAGAATAGTTGAACTACAATAACAACATATGCATGAAGACGTGCTGGATTTGTTATAATCTATATCTATATCTATATCTATATTCTAATATATATATATATATATATATATATATATATATATATATATATATATATAAGATATATATATATAGTGAAATTTCCATCCATACATACACCATTGACAACCACTAGCCCCAATAATGGAACATTACAGTCAACACCACTTGCTCCACCAAAGAGATGTACTCTCTCTACACTGTGGAGAAGCCAAGGCTCGTCACAATACTCTCAAAGGCCTCTCTAAGAACACCTAGCAAAATATTGGCTCCCAAAATCCTGTACTATGATTTACAAGGTTCTATTTATAATAAAAGGTGGGGTGACCCTTGACATTCCCTTTTGAGACTCTTGGACTACCCTCATGACTCTTCAACTTCATTACATAACTCTTTACATTACATATGATTGTTTGCATTTCACTAATGACACTTGGAATTTCACTTTACATCATGTTTACAATAATAATACGTTTTCCACATATACCCATGTGGGACAAAAATAGGCTTGAGTTAGCGAGATAAGACAACAATAAGACTCAGACAGTTGTGGAAATACCAACTCGTGAACATCCTTTCTATGATCTTCGATGATGAACTGATGCCAAACTTGGTATTACGCAATGGTGTTTGTGTATTGTGTGATGATGACTTTATGGAAATGAACTCTTGCCTTGATTACTTCTGAGTATACTGATCTGGAACCTTATCCAACTCATCTTGTAACATGCGTAACTTAGTCCTGAGAACGATTGAACCAGTGACATACCTCTACATTTTCTTTGTGTTGATCTGCAAATCTACACTGGTGGCCATGTGCATCAACTGATCAAAGTACGCGTCGAGATCTAGTTGGGCTTTGTTCTTCTCTTTGGCTTCGGTGAGTGTTCCAATTGACGGGGTACTGTACTTTCTCACCATGAAATCCAAACTACTGAAAAACCATGCATACGAAACCTCAACATTGGTGATGAGCAGTGGGAGTTCCTCATAGTTATGGATTAGACTCTAGATGCGTGCTTTGTCCAACTCTACCTGTGGCTTCATCATCTTGTGTAAGTGAAGTGGGGCTCCCTTGTACCTCATAGTCCATGTTTGTAAATGATCAACAATGACATGTATGTCTATGAGTGTGTGTGCTATTTGATGACCATGTAAATGGAAAATTGCCTTGTGCACAGTGATGAACCTATCATACAATCTCCGCATGAATGTCTCAAGAGCCAAAACTTCAACAAGTATCACTTTCTTCATCTTTGCTTTGGCGAATCCTGTTGATTGTTCCTTTCTCTACTTGGATGATTGCAATTCCTTAACCATGCACTCATTTTCTGCTATCAATAACTTCCCACTTGATCTAGTGGCTTTGGCATATGCCTTTGTAGCATCAGCCAAGGAAGCTAGATGTCTTCGCACATCCGACACAATCAGGCGTTCTTCAAAGTGCGCAGGTGATGCATGCTCATCCAGGATGTGCTCTCCTCCCGTACAACTCTATGTTGTGACTCATCAAAGGCTATGTTGTCCACATCTGTTCCCAGATCATCCTCAAGGAGAATGATATTGCCTTGTTCACTTGGGACTTGATTTGCTGCTAGAGTTGGTGAAGCCTGTGGGGTGACCTTGATTTCTTTTGGCATGAGGTCAGTGTCCTAGTCTATACCATCTCTATGTCCATTGGTTCTACTACCAGTTCATCCTACTGGGAAAGTTCTTGTTCTTGCGGCTACTCACCCTGTTCATCATCTGCTGCTGGAGGCTCTGAGTCTTCAACCTGTATCAACACAGTTTCTGTTGCCTGAGCACCTTACACTTCCTCCTGTTCCTATTCTTGTCCCTGTTGCACTTCCTGTTCACTTCTATGCAACTCTTGTTCTTCTTTGAGATTCTAGTCTACTTCTTGCAAATTTCTCTCTGATTCTTCCAATCTTTGCTTATCTCTTTTTTTTTGCGCTCCTCTCCTCTCGTGTTGTCACCTCTTTGCCTCAATCTCTAAAGCTACTCTCTCAACAAGTGGATCTTCCTTAAATTTGTAGCTTTGCTCCGCCTCTACGCTTTCAGAAATATTCCTCTTGCCTTTGTCTTGTGCAGGTTTGCTACTTGCAGTTGTTGTTGTTGTTGCTCCCTGTGCAGTTGCTAGCCACTCTACTTCCATGTTGACCAATTCATTAAGCATAGAGGAGTTATAACAATATCTCCAAGGGTCTTCCTCTGGCCAATGACACGCCCCTTGGATCGAAGGATAGCACACTCTCGTACAATGGTCCCTACATAAGCCATGCAAATCGTACAGATTGGAACTCTTGGTTCTGAACTTAAACTTCTTGAAGTCCTCGACCTCGTTATCCACTTATTTTAAACTCCAGACTGTGTAAAACCCAATCCGCAAAGGAAGCATAAGCCATGTTGCCTTCTTCTTCCTGTGCAACCTAGCTGATAACCCTATCGAAATGTGGTATGTAACCTCCTATATGACAAGCTTGTCTATGGAAAAATCTGGCAACAAATGTAGAGCCTTCTCCGTGTTTTACATCCTGATGAAGGTGTCATCAGGTGAGGCGTACCAATATGCAATGTTCAAGAATGCCTCCATTGCTGCATGGTACATGCAAGGCATATATTATTCAAAGATCATCATGTACAGAGGGGTAATGAAGTGGTCATATAGTCTAGCCATGAATCCTCTATAGCTACATTCTGAGAGCAACTTGCAATATACATTCACAACATTATCTGAAGGTGTCCATGCCCAACCCATGCAAGGAAACTATTGATGGGCATAGATTTCATCGAGAAGGTAGGAAAACATGAAGAATCTTGCTTGTTGATCCTTGGGTGGGCTCTCGGCATTCGATACATGCAGTTTCATCTAAATAGCCAACAAGTCAAACTAGTTGAAAGGATTTCCTTCACTTTCAGTTGATCCAACATAAAAACCCAACTCTAAGGGAAGGTCTTTGTACTCTCTTGTACATACAAGCAACATACAAAGATGACCAAGAGTTGGTAAGACTTCCTGAGTGTCTTTGTCTTATAGATCTAGTTGGGTGTCATCTTGCACTTTGATGGTTCCCTTACCCAATGCTTTAATATGTCTCTTGTGTTCATGTCGTTGTTGGGAGTGTCGAACAATGCATCCATCCTATTCACCGGTTGCAGAAAATGATGCATCTGTTGATAATCATCCACCCTGAAGGTTGCAAGATCTACTCCACTAACACTACTCAATATCATCATCTTAGGATCAGTGTGTGAGACAATCAAGTGGATCACGTTTGTGCATGGGAAGATGGGATACCTGCATGCAACCTTGTACAATCATGACTTATGAATGTTGACATAGACATGACGGTCCTCCAGATTCTGCCCAAAGTTGCCTACGAATATAGTGATGATGTCTTGCCATGTGATCTTGATGTCTTTCCCAATGAATAAATGTGTGTTGTTGGGTGTGGAGCATGATTATCATCCTAATTTAGAGGTCTTTGTTTCAGCTAGATGTATAACCCAGGAAGATTGTACACCCCTCAAGACTTGGGGGGGGGGGGGGGGTGCGGGGGAGACTTTCCCCCTCCACGGGGGACTCCAGTCCCCTAGCGGGGGTTTCGGGGGGTAAAATTTCCTTGTAAAGGTATAGTAATTTCTAGTCAATCTGGGCCATTCATTAGGCAGATGATCTGATGGTAGAATTTATGTTTAGTTTAGGGTTTTTTACCTTAGAAGGAAACCCCTCCCTTTGTATGAGGGTATTGTATTGAGGCTGTGATATAGATGTGTATTCTCAGAGCAAGAAACAGAGAGGTGAGACTATGAGAGAGAATAGAGAATATTATAGAGGATCTGCTATAGGTTGTGTCTCTTCATTTTACTGGATAATAGAAAGGAAGGACTGGCTGTTCGAGGTGGACATAGCCCAAATTTGGTGAACCACATATATCTGTGTCTCTTTGGTTTTATGTGTTTGTGTTTTTCCACATATTATATGTCTTGTATTTCTCTGTCATATATAATATTTTTCTAAAAACTGGTATTAGAGCCGAAGGTCTATTTGGCTGAAAAACTCGCAGGAAAGAAGGGCTACTCGTTCAAGTGGGAGAAATGGTAAAAGATGGTAAGTTTAGCGTCAAGAAATTTAATGGCCAAAACTTCCCGCTATGGAAGATGTAGATGGAAGATTATCTGTATCAGAAAGATCTATATCTACCATTGAGAGAAAAAGCAAAGAAGTCGATGGCTATGACAAATGCAGAATGGAACATTCTCGATAGAAAGGCACTCGGAACAGTATGGTTGTGCCTCGTAGCATCAGTCACCTTCAACATTTCGAAGGAAACAACCTTATATATCGTGAAAGTTCCATCCATACATACACCATTGGCAACCACTAGCCCCAATAGTGGAACATTACAGTCAACATCGTCTACTCCTCCAAAGAGATGTACTTGCTCTGCACTGTGGAGAAGCCAAGGCTCATCACAATACTCTCCAATCCCTCTCTAAGCAATGGCTAGCAAAATCTTGTCTCCCAAAATCCTATACTATGAGTTATGAGGTTCTATTTATAATAAAGGGTGGGGTACCCCTTGACATTCCCCTTTGTGACTCTTGGACTACCCTCATGACTCTTCAACTTCATTACATAACTCTTTACATTACATATGACTATTTGCATTCCATTAATGACACTTGGAATTTCACTTTATGTCATGTTTACAATAATGATACGTTTTCCACATATACCCATGTGGGACAAAAATAGGCTTGAGTCAGATAGATAAGACAACACTAAGACTTGGATGGTTGTGGAAAGACCAAGTCGTCAACATCCTCTTTGTGATCTTCAGTGACAAACTAATGCCAAGCTTGGTATTGTGTAATGGTGTCCACGTACTGTTTGATGATGCCTTTCTAGAAACAAACTCTTGCCTCCATTGCTTCTAGGTATACTAATTTGTAATCTCTGTCCAACTCATCCTAAACATGCACAACTTAGTCCTGAGCACGACCGAACCGATGACATACCTCTGCATGTTCTTTGTGTTGATCTGCAAATCTGTGTTGGTGGCTAAGTGCATCAACTGATTAAAGTACGTGTCGAGCTCCAGTCAGACTTGGTTCTTCTCTTTGGCTTCGGTGAGTGTTCTAATTGATGGGGTACCATACTTTCTCACCATGACATCCAAACTCCTAAACAACTGTGCATATGAAGCCTCAACATTGGTGATGAGTGGCGGGAGTTCCTCAAAGTTCCAGATCAGACTCCAGATGCGTGCTTTTTCCAACTCTACCCGTGGCTTCATCATATTGTGCAAGTGAAGTGGGGCTCCCTTTTACCTCATTGTCCATGTTTGTACATGATCAACAATGACATGCATGTCTGTGAGTGTGCGCGCTATCTTGATGTAGTGATGTTGATGACCATGTAGATGGAAAACTTCCTTGTGCACGGTGACAAACTTGTCATACAGTCTCTGCATGACTGTCTCAAGAGCCGGCACTTCAACAAGTACCTCTTTCTTCATCTCTACTCTTGCGGATCCTGTTGATTATTCCTCTCTCTACCTGGTTGCTTGCAATTCCTTAGCCATGCACTCATTTTCTTTTATCAAGAACTTCACACTTGATCTCATGGCTTCAGTAAAAGCCTTTGTAGCATCAACCAAGGTAGTTGGATGTCTTCCCACATCTAAAATAATTACCCATTCTTCAAAGTGTGCAGGTGATGCATGCTCATCCAAGATGTGTGCTTTGCATGCCTGTACAACTTTGTGTTGTGACTCATCAAAGCCTATGTTGTACACATCTGTTCTCGGATCGTCCTCAAGGAGAATGGTATCCCCTTTTTCACTTGGGACTTTCTCTACTGCTAGAGTTGGTGAAGCATGTGGGGTGACCTCAATTTCTTTTGGTATGAGTTTAATGTCCTGGTCCTGTTCCGTTTGTACCATATCTGTGTCCATTGGTTCCACTATCGGTTCATCCTGCTGAGCAAGTTCCCATTCCCATGGATGCTCACCCTAATCATCATCTTCTACTAGAGGCTCCGAGTCTTCAACATGTATCAGCGCATTTTGCATTGTTTGAGTGCGTTGCACTTCCTCCTATTCTTGTTCCTATTCTTGTCCCTGTTGCACTTCCTACTCTCTTATGCACAACCCTTGTTCTTCTTTGAGATTTTTCTCTACTTCCTGCACTTTTCTCCCTACTTCTTCCAATATTTGCTTATCTATTATTTTCTATGCTCTTCTCCTCTCGCACTATCGCCTCTTTTCCTCAATCTCCAAATCTACTCTCTCAATAAGTGGATCTTCCTTAAACTTGTAGCTTTTCTCCACCTTTTCACTTTCGACAATCTTCATCTTGCCTTTGTCTTGCACAAGTTTGCTACTTGCTGCTATTGTTGTTGTTTATCCCTGTGGTGTTGCTAGCCACTCTACTACTATGCTAACTAGTTCATTCAGCCTAAAGGAGTTATAACAATATCTCCAAGGGTATTCTTTGGCCAATGACATGCCCTGTGGATCCAAGGATAATACACTCTCATACAGTGGTCCCTGCATAAGCCATGCGGATCGTACTGATTGAAACTCTTTGTCCCAAACTTAAACTTCTTGAAGTCCTTGAACTTGACATCTGCTTCTTTCAAACTCTGGATCGTGTATAAACCAATCCACAAAGGAAGCATAGGCCATGGTTCCTTCTTCTTCCTATGAAATCCAATTGATAACCCTGTTGAGATGTGGTATGAAACCTCTTGCATGACCAACTTGTCTGTGGAAAACTTTAGCAACAAATCCAAAGCCTTCTCTGCATTGTACATCCTAATGAAGGTGTCATCGAGTGAGGCATACCAATATGCAGTGTCCAATAACGCCTCCATTGTTGCATGGGATAGGAAAGGAAGATCGTATTCAGATATCATCGTGTATAGAGGGGAAATGAAATGGTCGGATAATCTATCCATGACTCCTCGGTAGATACATTTTGAGAGAAACTTGCAATATACATTCACAACATTCTCTGAAGTTGTCCATGCCCAACCCATGCTAGGAAGCTATTGACGGGCACAGATTATATCGAGCAGGTAGGTGGACATGAAGAATCTTGCTTTTTGGTCCTTGGGTGGGCTCCGGACATTCGATACATGCACTTTCAGCTAAAGAGCCAACATGTCGGAGTAGTTGAAAGGCTTTCCTTCACTTTTTAGCTTATTCAACATAACAACCCAACTCTACAGGAAGGTCTCCATACTCTCTTGGGCATACGAGTGACATGCAAAGACGACCAAGATTTGGTAAGCCTTCTTGAGTGTCTTTGTCTTGTAGATTTGGTTGGGTGTCGTCTTGAACTTAGATGGCTCCCTTACCCAACACTTCAAGATGTCTCTTGTGTTTGCGCTGTTGTTGGGAGTGTAGAACAGTACATCCATCCTATTTAGTGGTTGCGACAAACGATACATCTGTTGATAATATTCTTCCCTGAAGGTAACAAACTCTACTCCACTAACAGTTCTCATTATCACCATCTTAAGATCAATGTGTGAGACAATCCAGTGGATCACACCTACGCACGGGAAGGTGGGATACCTACATGCAACCTTGTACAATCCATACTTATGAATGTTGACATAGACATGACGGTCCTCTAGATTCTCCTCAAAATTTCCTGTGAATATAGTGTTGATGTCTTGCCATGTGATCTTAATGTCTTTCTCAATGAACAAACATGTGTTTGCATAAATGCACAAGCTCATAGACACTTGTTCAACCACATCTCCAGTACTATTTTCAACTATGTCCTTTGATCCAACTCCCTTGGAGGCCATGTTACTTGTACTGCTGAGAATATACTCAACACATGTTGTACCTGGAGACAAAGAAGAAACCCATGGCAAGCCAATGTTAGCTAAAAAGCATAAAGCAACTTAGGAATCAATCATGCAACACACTCGATGATTGTTGGGAAATATTGCACAACATTGAATCTAAGAAGTTGAGAGACTATAAGCTAGAATTGCGCATTGCGCAGTCCCAGCTACCGGTGAGGCCTACTGCTGACTAGAACTGTCCAGAGCACAGTCTAGAGAGGCTGACTGTGGACTGGAACCGTGCAACGTGTAGTTCAGTTTAGGTGGGTTGTTGGCTAGAAATGTGCATTGTGCAGTCCCAATGGGATGGATTTGGCATTGTCTCCCAAGATTGCGTAAAGTATAGTTGGGAGCTAGTGTCGGGCAACCTCCACGAAATTCTTGGAGAAAATGCAGAGCCTTGACTTCCGGGAATGCATAGTGCATGCTGGGAGAAGCAAGATCTGGGTCAAGGCAATGCATATCTACCCAAGGGAAACCTAAAAACGAGAAGGATTGAATGAGTGTACAAAGATGGTGCAAATATGAGTGAATAAACATGCATGCAATCCAAAAATTGTAGAAATCAATCAAACGGAAAACAATGAAGCTCATGAAGGGAATCGCCACAACGACGACTGTTAGTGTAGAAACAAGGTCATGCATGCAACACTAAGGAAATGCAATGCAAAACCTGAAACAACACTTCTCCAAGTTAAAATACATTGAAACGCTAATGGTCATTCACTAAAACAAGGAAAACAACACTTGCACAAGCCAAGAAATCAAAAGCGACAGAAAAAGCGACAAAAGACATGAAAAACAAAACTTACCTAGAAAAGTTGTGCTGACTGTGCTGAAGGTTCCTAGATCCTCGAGAATGCCAAAGATCCAACATCGAAAGTGAAGAATGAGCTCTAGGGCATCCATTAAATAGATTTGTTAGATTTACAGTTTATGATGCACATGCCACAAATATAGGAAAAAGCGACACTTGGTGGGAATTTTCTAAATCAATTTTGCATGTAAATCCCAATGCTAAAAATAGATCCCTCAAATCTAGGGATGATTTTTCATTTTTTTGCATTTGCTTTTTCCAGGAAAATATGCCATGCATGCAATGAAGAATTGTGTTTTTGCTAACCTACCAGCACATGCAACAAAGAACCACTAAGGGGAAGCTTTTGCATTTTTTCTGGGTGGAATGGCCTCGACTGTCTCACAATTTCTGCACAATTTCCCAAAGCAAGGTTGGTTGCCTATTAGGTCAGCGTAGTTTTGAGCCTCAACTCACTGTCGAGATGGTCTGCACTATTTTCCAGAGAAACGCTGGGCTACCTGCTCTATGTAATTTTCCAAAGGAAGGTTGTTGGCTTGCTCTGCGAAATTTCTGAGTGCAAGGTAGTTGTTGGGCTGCTCTACGCAATTCTTGAGTGTAAGGTAGATGCCCTCTAGGATTGCTCAGTTTTCCCAAATAGCACAAAGACTAGATGTGAACCAAGTTGCTGGGCCAGCTTGCGGTTAGTCGACAGAACAAGTAAGTGAAAACAAGCTGTTAAGCGAAAGATAAAATAAAATGAAACACAAGTAACTGAGAAGTACAAGATGGATGCTAAGATTTTGAGGAGGGAGGATCCAAAAATGAAGTGAAGGAAAAATTTCGGAGGGTGGTTGTAGCTGCTACAACACATGTAAAGGTGCATATATCAAAATGGCATCGAGTGCAATACATATCAACAACAAAATATATAATCAGTGAGGCTATAAATGGCCTCTAAAGTCCAAAAACAAAGCCTACAAGCTATGGGGTCACTGGCCTAAAAAATTCTACATATATGATATTAGTGACCAACATTATCACTTGAAACTTCTCATGATGACCAAATTTAGTTGGTTGAGTCTCGACTCTCAAACTTTGCAATTACTTGAGTCACAAACTTCTTTGGTGGTTGAGTGACTTGAGTCTCAAACTTCTGAAGGTGTGCTGCCTAATATGCCCTATTACTTCATTTGGTCCTCTACATGGCTTTACATGGCCTCCTATCCAAACCATGTGTTGTTTGAACCTGTTAATACCCCCTCCTTCAATAGATTTTTGGCAATATTTGCAAATCATTTTTCGATTAATCATATCACAATGAACCCTTGTAGTATCCTTGGCTTTTGGAGGCATGGTGACTACTACTTAGCTTAAACTTTATACGGTTCCACTACTCTAGCAAAACTCAACACTCTCGAAGCTCACAATGAGACTCACAAAAACTTCAAATGAGATGTGTGAGGAAAATGAGAGGGGAGACCTCCGTTTATTGGCTTGGAGGGGTTGTTTTTGGAGGGAAACAACCCATAGTTTCCCTCAAAACCACCTCAAAAACCAAAAGAACTATGTTCTGCGTCCAACCTGACAGTGAATCGGTCAGTTTATGATGGAACCAACCAGTTTATGGGAAAATAAGTTAGTTTCGTCATAAACTGGTCAGTTTATGCCCGGTTTGACTAAAAAATCATCGAGGAGGGTAGTTCGACCCAATTTTTCTACCGGTATGGTAGCTTCAGTTAATGAACTGGTCGTTTTGACCAGTTTATAGTTTAAACTGATTACTTTTGAATACTATAATTTATTCCACACTATTTAATTTGCTTGTAATCCATTAATTGTTTTCTTATGTTGCATTGTACATGCATCAGAGATGTAGTTTTACCTCCTCCCAAATTGAATTTCCCATATGACTTTGATCCATATTTATGAAGGGAACAAAATTAAATACAAATTTATAACCAAAGCACAAAGAGACAGTGAAATTTGGCCTCTATTAATAAATGGAAGGTGTTGAAATAGTAAAACTGCAGAATGAAACATACTAACATGAATGGTGGTAGCTTATCTTTGGAAGAAATGTGAGGACTATGCGCTTTCACCATGATGAGTTAGAATGAGGATGAAAGTCCCTTTGCAACATCAGAAGCAATGATGGAACCTTAAACATCCAAAAACCTAATCCTAGGAGAAGAAATGCCAAAAGGCTTGTGGGCCCCACTCAGGTTGGTACACCAAATTCCCAGGGACATATATTTTGCATACAATGTATCTTTGGCACACTCGATAACATGTTGGAAAGGTCTAGTTGAGAATTACACATTTCAACTGATCATGTCAAAAAACATTATTTAGGGCCTCAAAATGGCCTTGGAAGTTTGGGATCCGAAAAAATTGTAGAAAAACTGTGAAGATGGAGAATAGTGCTTTGATTCAGTGGAGTAGGTGGATGGCCACCAATATCTACCTGGATCAATCCTTCACTCTCAAGAAGTACTAATCTCCATTACGTTGAGTGCCTCCCATCAAATGGGGAAATTTATGTTGAATTTGGCTCTTGGTGAGCCACTTGCCTTGGTGAAGAAGTTGCTAGACTTTCACAACCCAATAGAGTTGGATGTGTTGTTGGTAAGTATCCTACATCTTGGTGTTCATGATATGATCCATTGTGGCCTATTTAATGCAGTTAGGATTGAGCTCTATGGGGGGGAATTCTTGGCTCCCTCTAAGGCATCTAATAGAGGTGGATAATATGGTTGAAGCAGCTTCACATTGAACAATGGGTACAAGCCAAGGAATGGGGGGATACTCAATTCAAAAGAATTGTCACCCATTGTCTTTGTGATTTTGTACAACCCATATCGAAGTGGTATGATTATTCTATTGGGGCTCATGAGGTGATCTTTCTATAAATGTAACCACAACTTATCACCAACTTGAAACTATGGTGGCTTCATTAGGGAAGAAATACCATACCACATGCATTCATATTCGGGGGTATATATTGAGGAAAAAGTGACATAATATATTGGGAGATATATAGGGGATAAAGGGTTTTTATATTGGTGTATATAAAAAATGGAGCTCAAAGTTAATGAAAAAATATGAAGGGGTATAAAAAATGTTAATGAAAAAATGGATACCTACAATATCTAGTGAAATTAGGGGTTTTATAAATTGGGAAGGTGTATTGGGTTCATATTGGTAGGGGGTTAAATATTGTGATTTTTAGAGGTATTTTGCAATATGTAGTCAAATTAGGGGTATTTTTTAGTATGCCACGAATGCAAGTGATATCTTAGAGGTTCATTGAGTGAAGCCCCCGTGCTTGAAACTTATGTGGAACCCTATGTTGGTCATGTTGTTGCTTGTACTTGGCATTGGATTTTTGCAAGATATCATGGACCTATTGTTGAAGGTGTTGGATTTGCTGAAAAATTTTGGCTTCCTTGTCTGCCTCGATTTGAGCATGGGAGGACTTGGTCGGTGAAGATACAATATTCATAGCTACATCAATTAAATCCAATGGTTGGAACCCCAAGCACACTTGAGTGAGGATAGATGGTTTGGGATGTTTAAGTCTAACCCAAAGTGGATCCTTTATTTTTTCATCCATGGTTCTTTTGAGTTCTTCAAATCCAACCTCCTCATGCCTTAGCCAAGATGATAGGGCCATTAATTGTGCATCTCCCAAATATGGATTTGGGTCGCATACAATCAGATCTAGAAGCACTAGGTTGTGAAGGTAAAAATTTAGCAGCCTTGGTCTTGTCTTTTATGTTGCATTGTAGGCATAAGTTAATGAAGTCCCCAATTTACTGTAGAGGGAGAGATCATTTTTGTGCAAGCATATTTATCTGAAACCTACACTATTGGTATTTTAGTAATAAGGAGTAAGTCTTTGAGATTTTCCTAGAATTGGCTACCTCTAAAGAGAGGCGTGTTTATATTCTTAGTGCAATTAGGGTTAACACAATCTTTCTGAAATTTTGATAATTACTTTTGATGTAGATCTTATTTTAATGTATTCCAATATATCATTCAAAAATTATACTTCATAAATTCAACCATAAATAATAGTAGAACAATAGAGATCACAATGCACAAAAGACAAGATTTATTTTTGGAAAACCCACAAAGGGGAAAAACCCAACCTTTTTCAATAGAGATTTTTTTCTTGTTCAATGAGAGACACACCTAGACCTAAGGTCAAACTTGTTCTTCTCCTCCAAGTCAAGTCACCCGATATGATTCAACAATTCGTTTTTCCTGTCTGAGCTAGAATTTTGGCCCTCCTACAATTGCCAGTTTCCCTGGAAATTTCGGCCTTACAACAGTTTCCCCAGTTACCCATAGAATTTATACCCCTTACAACAATTTCCCTAGGAAAATTCTAACCACAAAGAGAATAGCCAATCCACACGTGCAAGTTACAAGAGATAAAAGAAAGAGATAATTCTTCCTTCCATTCATCCTATTCATCCTTCTTGTCCTTCGCTTGCTTTCTTAGAAACTGTCTTGTGTGAGTAGGAGGTTGATCTACCTTTATATAGTAGTTTGTCTTGTTTGAATGGATGTGTGTCTTGGCTAGGGCCAACTCGACTTGGAGGGAAGCTGACTTGTCACTTTTGGAGCTAAAAGTTACATTTCAAAAATTCAAATTTTCATCTTTAAAAATTCACAATGGGACTTTGAATCAAAATAAATTTTCCTTTTACTCTAGAATTTAAATATGATTTAAAATGATAAATACAAGTACATAAAGTGACCAAATATACATTATGAAGACAGAACATAGTTACAAATTCAACACTCCCTCTTAACTAGGGAGGTATTCATAATCACTATCATAGGTGTTCTCAAATTGACAAATTTCTATAAAGAAAAAGGTTATCCACCATCATCAGCATCATCATCTAAAATCGACATCTGCTAGTGGCCATATCTAGGGTGGTACCAAATCCATGGCAATGTCATCATCATATCGGGATTCACTCCTCTAGAGTGATCAATCCTCGAATCCCATGGCCTTTCGCTAGGTAAAAAATGTTGAGACCCTCAACTGGAAAGCACTCATTCACCCTTCTTGGTGATCACTCTAGGTCAAGGCCTCACTCAACCCCTTCATTGTTGGTGACCAAGTCTAGATGCTGGAAGGACCTCACTCGACTCTATCTACTGTGTGATTAGGGTACAATACCTCAATCCACGCTTCCTAGTGTGTGATCAGGGTCCACATGTTGAAGTACCTCACTCCATCAGGCCTGGTGTGTGATCAAGGTCCATGAACTCACTCCATTATTCTGATGTGTGATTAGGGTCCTCCTCTAAGAGACACTCACTCAACCCTCCCTATTGAGCACTCTTTGTCTCTTGGAATCATTATCCCTTTTGAGAGAATTCCCATACATGCTACAAATATGTCAACACTCCTCTGAATGAGAGGGGTAATATTCATGAGCCACAGCTTGTCTATGAAGTACACAAACTTGTTTCTCAACAATGACTTCGTCAAAACATCAACTATCAGCTCATCGACGAAGATGTACTTGAGCTTATTAATCTCCTCTGCACCATGTAATATATGTAGTGGTACTTAATCTCATTATGCTTTGGGCTATCATGGAATGAAATATTCTTTGAAAGCTTCACACAAATTTGATTATCACAGTGTATCACTGTCGGTTCCAACTCTTTGCCGAACAATCCTGCAAACAACGTTTAGAGCCATATTGCTTCGGTACAAGTCTCATTAAATTCTAGAGCCATATTGCTTCGGTACAAGCCTCATTGACCATACTATAATGTACTATGCTTCATAAGTGCTAATTGCAATCAATCTCTACTTCTTTCTCATCCAAGATATCATAGCGGATCCCAAACTGAAGCATGCTGCTAAGGTACTCTTCCTATCTTCAACAATTCCTGCCCAATAAACATTCATATATCCCTGAAGATATACATACTTGTTTCCAACATATCTTTACCCATAATTTACCATACCACGCAAATACCTCAAGATGTGCTTTACTGTAATCCAATGCTCATGTCTCTGTTCAACCTATCACTGCCTCAACATGTTTACAGTAAAGCATATGTCCGACCTAGCGTTAACAAAATACATCAATGAACCAATCAGTTTACGAAAAATGGATGAATCTACCAATATGGAGTCAGAGCCTCATAACTTCTTTAAGTTAGTCACCATGGGAGTTGCCATGTATTTTCAATCCATCATATCAAATCTTTGAAGGATATTTAACACATACTTTCTTTGACTAAGGAAGACTTCACCAAGTTTTTTCCATACTTATAGTCCCAGCATCAACCCAAGTTCCTTCATATCAAACTTTGAATCCAATTTCTTCTTGCACTAAATGATAAGAGGCTCAAAACTTATCAAAAACAAGTCATCAAAATATAATAATAATATCACAGGTTCATTCTTCACAACCTTAAAGTAAAAGTTTGGATCGACATTGCTCTTGGTAAATCCCAGTCTCATCAGATAGTTATCAATATGAGCATACCAAGCCTTGGAGCTTTCTTGAGTCCATACAAGGCCTTCTTCAACCTGCAAACATGATATTCCTCTCCATATACCTCAAATCCTTGATGTTTCTCTATGTACACCTCTTCCTCAATCACACCATTGAGAAAAGTAGTCTTCGCATCCATATGGTGCAATTTCCATCCCAACAAAGAAACAAGAGAAATGATGGATCTAATATAGGTGTGCCTAAAAAATGGAACAAATGTATCATCATATTATTCTCCCTCTTTTGGGATAATCCTCTGGCGACGAACCATGCCTTGTATTTGTCAATACTATGATTTACAACATGCTTGATCTTGTATATCCACTTGGAAGTCACCATTGACTCCCCTTCAGGACTTGGCACAATCTCCCTAACATCATTCTTCATTATAGATTGGTACTCTTCATTCATCACTACCTTCCATACTTGTTGGCTAACTGCTTCTTCATATGTGGAAGGTTCTCCATCAATAAGTTTGTCATGAGAGATACATAGATAAAAAACCTCTTGGGTTTCTTAACTTCTCTAGATGTGCCATCATGATCTGCATGTCCTTCTTCCTCTTCTAATGCAGATGTAAGCCATGATGGTCTCTTCTTGATCTCTAGAACTATGGCTGATTCTACTAGATTTTGAGGCCCTTTTGGCCTTCTGGTACATTATGTAGAACTCGAATGCTCCTCCCTTGAGGTCTCTTGCTTTACTTCATCCAAGGAATCCATGGAGACTTCCTTAGAATTCCAATATGCCACTTTCTCATCGAAGGTGACATCTTGGCTAACCTCAATCCATTACTGCTCTAGAATGTATATTTTGTAGGCCTTTGATGATTCATTGTAGCAAAAAAATATGCTTTTCTTTCTTGAATGATCAAGTTTGTTCCTATTATCCTTAGGAACATGAATTTATACAAGAAAACCAAATATTCTCATGTGTCCAACCTCTGGATTCATGTTAGATAATGATTCTTTAGGAGTCATGCCTTTCAAAACTTTATGAGGACTTCTATTTTGAATGTACACAGTTGTCTGTGATGCTTCCCCCCATAAGAACAATGACAAGTCCAAATCATGTATCATGGCCTTGAAAATTTATTCAATGGACCTATTCTTTCATTCTACTACATCATTCTATTTTGGATTATAGGGGACAAATAACTCCCTCTTAATCCCAAATTTCTTGTAGAAAGCAACAAGCTCTTTCAAGGTGTAGTCTCCTCCATTGTCAGGTCTCAATATCTTGATATTCGTACCTATCAAGTTTTCCAGTTTAGCTTTGAATTCCTATAACTTGTCAAATACCTCATCATTAGTCTTCAAGAGATATATCCATGTCTTATGGGATAAGTCATCAATAAATGTCACATTGTAAAATGAACCACCAAACGATTTCACAAGCATTATACCACATACATCAGAATGAATCAAGTCCAAATATTCCTTAGATATGTTATCACTATTTGGAAATGGTTTCTTAATGTTCTTCCCAAGAGAACAACCTTTGCATACACCATCATTCTTTATCTATGGTTTAGGAACCCCTGAAACTATTTGACTCAACCCAGACAATTATTTGAAATGAAGATGTCCATACCTTCTATGCCATAACTCACTTGGATTTATCTCATTATGTACTAGTTCTTGATCTAGTTGAATCACAAGTCTATATAACCTTCCATCACAGATCCCAATAACCATAACATCATCTATACTAGAGACCTTGGACCAAACAAGTACTTTTCCATCCATAAAATCTACTCTATCTCCTTTATCTTTCAAACAAGAAACAAAGACAATATTCTTTTTCAAACCTGGTACATAAAGAACATTGTTGAGATGTACATTGTTACTAAATTCTATCTCTATGGATGCATTTCCAACTCCTTTTATTTCTTAGCTATGATTGTCTCCAAGTTCAACCCTTTGAGGCAACTTATTTTTTGTCATGCTTAAAATAATCCCACATTTTTTGGTCATGTGTCTTGATGCTCCACTGTCTACTAGCCAAATTTTATCATCATCTACAAAGGAACCTATCAAAGTAGAAAATTAAAATAAATCCTCATCACCTTTTGCCTTCTTTAGTTTTTCATCTTCAACATTTTCTACAGAAGCATGTTGTTTCCCTTTTCTCTTCTTGTTATTGACCATATTATGAAATGTATCTTGAAATGTCCATATTCCTAACATCCATCACATTGGATATTTGATAAGTCTTTCTTCTTCTTATGGGAGGAAGAATAACCCTTTCTTGACTTCTTGTATTGAGGTCCAAACATATTATTTCCCTTATTCTTGAAACGAGCTGCAAGGGCCTCAAATTCCTCATATTGACAATCTCTAAGTCATTAATCTTGATCCTTATTAAGCACAAGATGTCCATAGTTGTTCAAATGTAGGAGATTCCTTCCAACTACTTATACCTACTGCAAAAACATCCCATGATCTAGGAAGACTATTGAGTGTTGTAATCAATTGTTCTTGATCAAGAATGGATTCACCAATTGCTTGAATCTGATATCTTATTTGTGAAATCCTTATGAAGTAAGAAGCCATTGTGTCAAGATTAGTCATCCTTATATTTCAAAGTTTACTCTTCAAGATCATTGATTTACCAACATTCTTGATAGTCTAGAGATTCATTAGGGCATCATAAATCTTCTTTGAAGTATCAAGTTTTTCAATGTAGGGAACCGAATGATCCCTAATGGAGTGTAGGTTTTAACCCCGTACAGAAATTACCTGCATACGAATTCTAAATCACAGGAAAAATAAAAATGCAAGAGCATAACACATAAAACACATATACACAGAGATTTCCCACTGGATCTCAAAACCAAGACTACCAGCTTGATTTTTCATTATGTTCCTTTCAATGTTACAATACATATTTATACATGCCGAAGCATCCAATACCATGGACCAAAAAACCATCACATCCAATACCATGGACCAAAAAATCATCGATCTAATACCATGGACCGAAAACCATCGCGTCCAAAAAAACATGTGCGAAAATCATGCACAAAACCATAGGTGGGTCCGCCCAACCTAACATAGGGTCCAAAACCAAAATTTTCCGGGGTGTTGCCCCGGACCCCATAAAGTGGGGTTACGGGTACCCCTCAAACCCCTGTTAACTATGTGGAAAGAATATAACACAACCCAACAAAAACATCCCCACAAAAATTTCAGTAGATCTCGATCATGCAACATTCCTTTTACACTTTCTTCAGTGGATCAGTTCTTTCATTATGCAACTTCATTCTGTTCAGGATTATATGGGACTATCAACTCTCTCTTAATCCTAGACTCCTTAAAGAAGGCTATGATTTCCTTGGATGCATACTCTCCTCCATTATTAGACCTTAGTATCTTGATTCTCCTTTTTGTAAGGTTCTCTACTTCAATTTTGAATTCTTAAAATTTGGTAAATACTTCATCCTTGGATTTCATTAATTAAACCCAAGTTTTTCGCGAATGATCATCTATAAATGTGACATAATATAGATGAAATCCAAGTATTTTGGAGTCTTAGGACCACAAACATCAGAATTAAAAGGATCCAATATTTCTTTTGACCATGAAGCACTACTTCTAAATGGTCTCTTAGTGGAATTACCTAATGCACATCCTTTGCATACTCCTTCATGATATTCCTACAATTTGGGGATTTTGTCTACTATAGAACTTAGAATTGGAAAGATTTTGAAATGGAGATCACCAAATATTCTATGTTAAAGTTCACATGGGTTGATTTCAATGTGAACCAAAGCTTGTGCAAGAGGATATATCAACCTGTAAAGTCTTCCTTCACGAATACCAATTACTCTAGCATTCTTTATGCTTGAGTTCTTACTCCATACGGCAACTTTTCCATCAATGAAATCTACTCTATCACCCTTATATTCTAGACTTGAAATGGAAAGTAAGTTCTAATGCAAACTTGGAACAAATATGATGTTGTTGAGATGAATGTTTCTTCCATTTTCTAGCTCTATAGAGGGTGATCCAATTCCTCTTACATGATAGATCCTATTATCTCCAAGTTCCATTGAGTAAGAATATTTTTCCCTTTATAATATCTTCAATTGTTTGTGATGACCAATCACATGTCTAGATGCACCACTATTGATTACCTAAATGCTCTTGTCTTGGAATGTGCCAGTGAGTGGTGGGAAGATACCTTCATCCTTTGTCTTGATTACTTTCTTCTTTGTAGTAAATAGAATATTCCATGCTTCCTTGATGCCTTTCTTGAAATGACATGCTACAGTTGAACACTTCTCTAGAGTGGGTTCAGCTATCGGTCCTTTACTCCTCATATTATAAGTCTTTGAAGGTTTAGGGGGAGGAGTTTCCCCAACCGAGGCTTCTTGAATATACTGAACCTCAACTCCTTGAATAACTTCAAATGTTATCACAGAGGAACTGGCATTGTCATCTAGAGCATAGGCTTCTTCTTCTTATTCTTTTGCTTCCCCATCTTCGCCTCCAAATGTTTGATCCTCAAGCACTTTTCTCACCATAGCTGTCATAGTATGTATCCATTGTGAGCATGTCTTTTTTGAATGAGCGGCTTGGTGAAAAATGCAATAGTTTTCCGTACAAAGCTCTTCAACATTTAGATTCATAATAGAAATTTTAGCTGACTTTGCGGGTGGATTGACACTCTTCTTGAAGAAGGCTTTGTAGGGTTTGTTGTCGGATAAGCTCTCACTTATCTTTCTCTTCAACTTAGACACTTCATTAGTTAACTACTTCAAAGATCTAGCTAAAGCTTCAAAATGATAAGATCCTTTATCATGAGATTTACTAGATGAGGCCTGATATTTCTTACGCAACCTTTGAATCATCATGTGAATCATGCTTGAGTGCTCCTATGGACATGAGGTGCTTTTCAACCACGAGAAGTTCTCAAATTTCTCCACCAATATAGTTTTTGCTTCTCTTTTCACTAACATAGTGATATCCCATGGCAGTACCTTGGTATAATAATCAACAATGATGGAGTTGTGGGGAGAAACATTAGTTGGGAACTTGTTCAAGATTGTAGTAAATCGTCGATTAAATTATTTGACCTTTTCCTTCTATCCCATCTTCAGTGAACTCAGCTCGGTAAGCAGCATAGCAGGTGTCTTCTCTTTAGCAAACTTTTCGATAAGGCTTTCCAAAATTCATCCCAATTTCAAATGGACACTACAAGCAGGGAATGATGCCATGTAACAACCTTATTTTCTAAGGTGTGTGGAAACAACGTGTATGCAACGTCATCATGTTGCACTCTCATCATCTGCAAAAACAAATAGAAATTATTGATGTGATCTTTGGAGGTAGTTCCCTTCTCATGGTTATAATTCGCGAGATGCTTCTCTGGATGTCAAGGCATGTCATGAAGTGGACCTCGGATATCCAGACGATACTGATCCATCCAAGCCAAAGGTTGTTGCACATTACCTCTTGGTTGATTTTGACCCATATTATTGTTTTCGTTCTCGTCACTTTTTGAATTGGGTCCTAGGATTTCCCTACTGTCAGGGGGATTCTCTTGATTCCTTAGAACCCCTAGATTCCTTATATTTCTTAGACTTCTCATAATCCTCTCGTTTATGAGATTCCTTTCATTCCTAAAATTTTCCTCATTCCTTATATTTTCTTCGTTTCTATTATTCCCTTCACCTCACGGTCTTTGAACGTTCCCATGTCGTCATCGGTTTCCACCTTCAAGATTCTCTCCCCCAAGATTTTCTTCTCATGAACCAGCTTGGCTCTCTAGGCCTTAGATCGAGTGTGTGTCTATAAAATCATCCAAGGTTATATTAGCTAGCTCCTTATTGAACCCACTAGGACCCCTTTAAGGCTATGGTGAGGTTGCCTTAAACATGTATGCGAAAAGATCGAGTGTCTTTCAATAGTGTCTACAAAATCATCCAAGGTTATATTAACAATCTCCTCTAATGAACCAGCTAGGACCCCTTTACAGCTATGGTGATGTTGCATTAAACATTTATGTGAAAGGGAAGTTGTTGCAGGGATAAGTCTGGCGCTCTTAGAAAATTGACAAATATAGGGCATAGAACTCTTAGTTTCTCATAGGTGACTTTATATAGAAGTTCAGAATTATTAGGTGGAACGTCTTTATGTGGGGATGGTTCTTGAGTTGGGGGGATGGGAGGAAGAGGAGGTTGATTGTTGGCTTGTTGTGAAGGGTCAAGGCGAGAACAAGCATTTGTACTAGCTATATGATAAAGGCGGCCCTCTTAGGGCAAAAAAATATGTTGATAGGACGGAATGTAACGCCAATAGCAAGGGGATCTCCCCTGTGTAGAATCCCAACTAGATTCTACACAGTTTGGTTTAGGAGTCCCATCCAGTTTGTAGGCCTGGAAGCGATCATATTTCTTATAGTCGGGCTCACAAATCTTCCCTCACATTGTTATTAAATAAATTTTGAGGTCAAAAAAGGGCCTTAAAACAAAAATGTACAACAAAAATCAACTTTATAAGAACTAGTAGGATTCAATATGATGATGTCAACCATGGGGAATAATTCACCATTTTTGGAGTAAAAAATAAAAATTTAAAAAAAAAAAAATTACACTCATATTTTCAACTTATCTCCCTATGATTTTACTCAATTTTCGAGCAGGAGCACTCATTGGATGCAGGATTTAATTTTTCATCCACGCAGTGCCCATGTTGCATACTTTCAATGGACCCTACTACACGAAAAATGTGAAATACATGAAAAAATGTGACTACAATCACGTTTTTCATGTATTTCACATTTTTCATGTAGTAGGGTCGATCAAAAGTAGGCAACATAGGTATTCCTTAGATGAAAAATTAAATCCTACATCCAATGAGTGCTCAAAATTTTAGTAAAATCATAGGGAGATAAGTGTAAAATATGAGTTGAAAAAGTAGTATTTTACTTTTCCCTCAAAAACTTGATGAGATAATCTAATCTTATTATATCATTTCCACTATTATTTTATAATATTCCTTAGGAGACCCGTTTTAGACCTCATATTTTATGTAATGGACACATCAGTTGCTTTTGTCACTCTTCTTTAGTGCTTACAAAATTGACCACACAGTCACTCCTTGACTGACACATCAGTTGTTTTTGTCACTCTTCTTTAGTGCTTACAAAATTGACCACACATAGTCACTCCTTGACTGATATAGGGCACATACAACTTATGTCCAACGCATAGAAAATATACCTTCAATACACAATCTCCAATGCTACATGACAGTGATCCAACAATCATGCCTTTGTCCATGCTTCACGCTCTTCTTTGATTGACTTTAGACTTGACTAGGTTGACTGTCCACGCATTGTAACAGCCCTAAACTAGGGCATCTAGATCTGGTGTTCAAACCCTTCAAATAGACTTCATTAACCTTCAATGTTTCCTTGAATCTACCCACTTCTCCTCACCTCATGACAACCCACATTATGCTCTACTTTTTCCCCATGCACTTCTTTCATAGGCTTAAGAGTTGATATATGGTGACTATACATGCATTGAGAAAACCCTAACTAATGTGTCAAGGACATGCTATAATAAACCCTTTAGAAACAACTCCTTTACCATAGCAATTTCACCATCATAAAGCATGCAACCTTGTATTCCTAGAGCCTTCAACACAACTCCAAGAATCCATAGTTCTGGGCACGAACTTTGACAGGAGACTAAGCCTAATACTTAGATCTTTGTGGCCTCCCTCTGCTAGGGTTACTTTAGTCATCCTTGAGCCTCAGTCACATCATGCATTGCCCTTAAAACCGTTGATTTTCCTCTAGGAGTTCTAGCTCCACTTCTGCTATAGGCCAGGATTTACGGCCCTCCATAAATAGGCCTTGCGTCCCTATAAACTTCCTAAAACAAGGTCTTAGCCCTCCACTCCCAATTTGAAGAGAGGCAGTTAAGACAACTATCCAAAGGATGTCTTCCTCTTCTAGTTGATTTGGCTCCTTTAGAGGTCTGCAACCCTTTTGTGCTTGCCTCCTTATGGTGATCATGGCCTCCCTTGTAGCACTTCTTGGCCATCTAGCTCAGCCTCCTTCTACGACTACCTTTTCTCTAGCCTCTATGATTATTATGATCCACACATTAATTTCTACGTTTGATCCTTAGGCCTCTTTAAATTCTCCTTTAGTCTCTTAGGAACCCTCTAGACCTAGGGTTTTATTCCTCTTGGCCTTAGGAAATAATAATAATTTTATTTTTTTTAGATTTTAAACCCCTTCTTGGCTCCAAAACCCTATTGCTTGGGTATTTTTCCAACAAAACCCTTGTGGTTCATTTTCTCCCAAACCTAGTGCCCTAGGGTTGTGGGAGTACACCTCCCAAGCTACAAAAATCAACATTCAACACTTGGAAAAATCCTAAGGGAACTTGGATTCTATATATTACAAAACTCAAACTTACAATCCTAAAAAAAATCGTTAAAATTCTAGCAAAAATGATCAGAAATAATCCTTGGAAAAGGGTCAAAACATCTATTAGTTATACTACATTGATAGTGTATTCCACCATTATACCCATTTGAAAAAACGAAGTGGAAAATAGCTCATTGAGGGGAAAATTCTTAAAATCTAGTTTTCTATTGATAAGAATTTGAAACAATTCATTCAATTACATTGTGATTGGTAATCCCAAAAACCCAAGTTCAACAACTTAAAAGGCTACAAATCCTAATTTGGTAAAAGCTTGAACCATTGTACAAACAAACCTCTGATGCCAAAATTTGGGCTCTGTGGAAATTGTTGTGTCTATAATCCTACAACTTGACACCACCACATCATCCTAGTTATATGTTATTGGATCCATACTAATCACTATGCTATATTTCGTCATAAAGAATCACCAAAGCTATGCTCAATTTTCCACCAGGCAAACAATGCATGTGAACATGTCCTCATTTGTAACAATTAAAGGTTATAGCCTTATGCTCTAGATATACCTTTGTTTAAATTATCACCAACATATCCTTCAGATGCTCTTTTCACGTTTACATATTTGATATGCTTGTATCTCATGAATCCCTTTATATAATTTCCCATGCACTCTTACGACCAACTTTTTTTATCATATCTAAGAATAGACAAAAACTTCTTAATACCATTTTCTTATAGTCACTATCACCACTTTCACTCATAATGAACTCTTCTTAAATACTGTCATTTCAACCACTACCACTCGTTAACATTAAAAAATTGTTTGTCAACCCAAGTGCTATGAATTAGAAGGCATCACATAATCAACAAGGCAACAAAGCATCATCGAATAAAACATATTATTGTGCCATTCACTTTACGGCCTCAACCTTCACTCTTGTTGTTGCATTGAGATAGAGTTAGCTTGCAAGTAACTTACTCACAATACACACTTTCATGTATTGATTAGAATTCAACATTATAATGCATTATACAATCATATATATTCCACATGTATGATAAAATATATGGAAAATGGGGTTGCCTTAATATTTTATATGTGTTAATCGCCTCTAGTCATGCATATCCACCCTGAGTGATGATGCATCAACGCACAAGTATCACATATGTAACCCTTGAATGCACGCATAAACTGAAGAGGGGCAGGGGGGGTTGAAGATCCTTTTTTTAAAGCATTCATGCATCATTCATTAACTTCAAAATATTAAACGCGTGTAAACTCAAATCACAATACATAGAGTTTGACATGGAAACCCTTGTGAGAGAAAACCACTAAAACTTATCTTTATAAATGTCTATAAGAACCAAATTAGTAGTACAAAGCTTGTACGAGCTTTTTAGGCACCAACCTACTAAAGACGCCAATATCCTTAGTTGAGCACCAACATAGCTAGATATTGCATAGGTACCAACCAACTGGAGACACCAATCTCCTTAGCTAAGCATCAATTTAGCAAACCATGTATAAGCACCAAGCTAAGGTCTTCATACACAAAGTACCTCTAACTTCACCTACAAATTCATGCATTCCACAGCATCATCATACCCTTACTTTCACACTCCAACGCCTCTCCTTGCTTCATACACCAAACATAGCTTCAATTCCTATTCAAGTTTAGCATTCATGCCCTAGCAAACCTCATAGTATCAATCCTCATAATATAATCCCAAACTAGTGCACTTCATAGTGTTATAACCCCGAAATAATGCATTGCACAGCGTTGTAGACCTTAATCCTTCATAGCACACCCTTAGCGCTCCAAGAAAACACCTTAAACTCCTCTTGTGCACCTTTAAACCCAATATTACTCTAATCCTCTTGCACACTTCATCTCTTTTGCACACTTGACCATAATCTTATTGCTTGAATACACTTCAAATGCACTCATCCATCCTTTATTTATCATGTTTATGTGTTCACCTATGGGGCCAATTTGAAAAAACTAGTTAAGTCGATCTATACTTTATGGTTGGGCCACCCTGACAAAATATTTTATATCTTATATCATCTTTCCTATGGAATTAAGTTGAAGGGAGTGTCATATGTTGAAAATAACAAGAAGAAATGTTAAAAATAGAAGTGTTAAAAATAGCACTGCTATAAATAGCAGTTTAGGTAACAACGCTGGATTGGGCAACAGGGAATGAAAAATGGAAGTGTTAAAAATAGAATTGTTATTTTTAGCAGTTTAGTATGGATTTCTATTTTAGTCAGTCCCTGGACTAGAAATAGGAAGTAAAATTCGAATTTGAACTTACCAGTTGTTTGAAAATAAATTAATTAATTCTCCATGAGTTAATTAGTTGTGCAAAATCAAACATGAAGTTTATGTGAGTACATGCAACAATTTATCTATTAATTGAGGAATTTATCCATCAGTTAAAGAGATAAGGATGAGTTCTAATTTGAGTTGTAATTAGTTGGCTCAGTTAACTGAGTCAAGTCCAGTTATAATTGATTTAAACAGTTTGTTTAAATTAAGTAAATTCAGTTAGTTAATGCATGCTAGCATATAACCGTTGTTCTTCAAATAACTGAATATTCTTTGATGAATAACTCATGCATGTCAGTTCAGACAGAGACCCAGTTGAGATCAGAGAAGGGACAGTGTACTATCAGTTGGATGAATATTTTTCCTATAAAGGAATCTCATTCATGATGAGGATTTATCTCCTTCAGGACTGCGTAGTTGGATCAGGGGTTAGTGAGTGAGTGAAGAGCCCAATTCACACAAGTAGCTGCACTAGACCCCAATCAAAATTGCGCAAAGAAATAGAAGGTTTGGAGGGCAGAGCAGAGGTTAAATAGAGGCCTTTGACTATCTATGAGTAGCAGAGGTATTGCAGAAAGAGCAAGATAGTTTTTGAGCTGATTCTTTTTGTAATACTGACTATATTTCCACTTGTATGATAATACAGAGTTGGGTTTTAGGCTGAAGCTTTCCCCTGGTTATATCTTTTGTGTTATGTGTGATTGAATTCTCCATATCAATTATATGTGTTCTTATTAATGTTGCTCGTGTTCAATTAAGCTTCCACTAAATTGGTTGTAGAAGTAGATCAAGTATTTTTCTTTAATATATTGCATTATCACGTGATCTACAGGTGGGAATTTTTACATGGTATCATAGCACAGGTGATCAAGGAAGAACAGTATACAAGAAAGGAGGAGTTTGAAGTTTGTGATCCCTGAATATAGAAATCGAGATCTTATCACATCTCTATTTCACCTATGGCGTTCAATGGTTTGAGACTCGAATATGCCCTTGATGGTAGTTCGAATTATATGGCTAGAAGGATCACATGGAAGCAATACTAGAGAATAATAGTCTAAAGGACTTCATTGATCAAGAAATCCCCAAGCTGACTAGTACTGTTGAATTCGCTGAATGGAAGAAATGTGTGGCTAGAGCACGGAGAATCCTTCTGGAGGGAGTTCAAGGTCACATTCTCAAATCTCCATGGGAAGGAGACATTGTTTTCAATGTGGAAAACATTGAAAGATCTATATCAGAATAGTAGTGATCAGAGGAAGCTGACACTGAAAGACAAGCTTCGAAAGATCAAGAGTGAAAAGGGTGACACGATCTCTATGTATCTAAACAAGCTCACCTCATGCAGGGATGGGCTTGGAAGTGTAGGGATCGTGACCGCTGATGATAACATGGTAAGTCTTGCACTCCTCGGTCTTCCTAAGAGCCAGCATAACTACCAGGACTTGGTTAAGGGAAGAGAGACATTGCCAGATTGCGAATGACTTTGGTCAGATTTGATGCAAGAGGAGATAAGACGAAGCACCAGAGACGGTTCTTCATCCATGGAGGATGAAGAAGATTGTGCCTTAGCGAGTAAGGTGAAGAAGGGGAAGGAGAAGGATTCTCTTTCCAATTTGAGTTCTTCCCATGGTGGGAAAAAGTTTGACAAACGAAAGTGCGATGCTTTCGTTGTCATGAGGTGGGCCATTTTGCTACAAATTGTCCACAGAGGAAATCCAAGAAGGGATTCGGGGAAGGATCAGAAGGTGAGGCACTTGCTTCACAGTTCGAGTTAGATTTCACACTGTTCGCATGCATGGTTTCATCCATGGTGGGAAGTGGTTGGTTTCTTGACAGTGGAACTTCTTTCCACATGACTGGTGACAAGAGTTTGTTCAGTACTTTGGAGGACAATGATCTCCAGATACTCATAACGATGGGTAATGATAAAAAGTATAGTGTTTCAGGTGTAGGCACGATTATTTTTCAAAGGGAGCATGGAGCTCGCCTTACCTTGACCGATGTCAAGTATGTACCAAGACTGAAGAGAAACTTGATGTAGATCGCGATGCTGGAAGACAGAGGCTATGATGTAGTCTTCAGTAAGGGAAAGGTTTTCCTTAGACACATCATCACTAGAAAGGTGAAGCAAATTGGTTCACGGGTCAAGAACCTGTATGCTCTTGAGGTTCAAGATGCATGCAAAGCCTTAAGGAGCAAGGCAACTAATGGAGACTTGGTGGATGAGAGGGAGAGTACATTACCTCTCAACATGCAGCGCCAAAAGAAGTCTCAGACGATTGTAGAAGAGCCACGATTGGTGAAGCAACTTTAGGAGGTTGTGGAGCAACCATAATTAAAGATGTTGAGAGGAGATTGAGTAGAGACATCTACTCATGCAGAGACCTCCAGTAGGGGGAAACTTCGAGCAAGGTGGGCAGAGAATCACATGCAGCCATACCTCCAGGTAGGAGGTGGGGCGATGTGGAGTGATCGTCCCAAGGAGGAGGGGCAAGATCCTTGAGGTACCAAACCTCTTTGATTCGACTCTGATATAGGAGCCCCGACGAGGAGTAGTAGGACTGACTGAGTGAGTAGAGACAGATGCAAATGGAGCGGCAAAGAGAGCTACAGTGCAGGAATCCCAAGACAGTGTAGAGCTAGCACGCTGCAACAGTGTGAGAGGCACAGGAGTGTTGCACCAGTGCAAGATGGCACAGAGAGGTGTGCAACGGTGCGAAATGCATAGTGTTGCAGCAGCTCAGAGGTCAGAGAGGGAGCACTTGTCAGCAGCAAGTAGAGCTTCAGCATCAGAGTATGTTTCTAGCCCAACAGAGAAGTCGGTTGGGAGTTTTTTTTTTGTTTCTAGAGTTGTTGGAACAATGACACTTGGTAGAAGTGTTGCATGCAGAGCATTCCAGAAGTACAAGATCGGGTTCGACTTGAATGCCTTTCTTGTTGAGAGGGAGTGTTGAAAATAGCAACAAGAAATGCTAAAAATAAAAGTGTTGAAAATAGCACTGCTATAAATAATAGTTTGGGTAAAAGTGCTGGATTGGGCAATAGGGAATGAAAAATGGGAGTGCTAAAAATAGAATTGTTATTTTTAGCAGTTCAGTATGGATTCCTATTTTAGTCAATCCCTGGACTAGAAATAGGGAGTAAAATTCGAATTTGAACGTAACAGTGGTTTGAAAATAAATTAATTAATTCTCCATGAGTTAATTAGTTGTGAAAAATCAAACATGAAGTCTATGTGAGGACATGCAACAGTTTATCTATTAATTGAGAAATTTATCCATCAATTAAAGATATAAGGATGAGTTGTAATTTGAGTAGTAATTAGTTGGCTCAGTTAACTGAGTCAAGTCCAGTGATAATTGATTTAAACAGTTTGTTTAAATTAAGTTCGTTAGTTAATGCATGCTAGCATATAACTATTGTTCTTCAGATAACTGAATATTCTCTCATGAATAACTCATGCATGTCAGTTTAGACAAAGACCTAGTTCAGATCAGAGAAGGGATAGTGTACTATCCATTGGATGAATATTTTTCCTATAAAGGAATCTCATCCATAATGAGGATTTATCTCCTTCAGGACTGCGTAGTTGGATCAGAGGTTAGTGAGTGTGAGAAGAGCCCAATTCACAGAAGTGGTTGCACTGGACCCCAATCAAAATTGCACAAAGAAATAGGAAGCTTGGAGGGCAGACTAGAGGTTAGATAGAGATATGTGACTGTCTATGAGCAGCAGAAGTATTGCAGAGAGAGCATGATAGCTTTTGAGTTGATTCTTTTTGTAATACTGACTATATTTCCACTTTTATGATAATACATAGTTGGAGTTTTAAGCTGAGATTTTCCCTTGGTTATATCTTCTGTATTATGTGTGATTGAATTCTCCATATCAGTGATATGTGTTCTTATTAATGTTGCTCATGTTTGATTAAGCTTCTGCTAAATTGGTTGCAAAAGTAGATAAAGTATTTTTCTTTAGTATATTGCATTATCAAGTGATCTACAGGTGAGAATTTCTACATCATATACCATTGGAAAATCCTCAAAATAAGTTTTTCAACCATATATTCTATGCTCACATTAGAGCTAGGACTTTAGAGTAAAAACGCCTTCAAAGATAGGGTATCCAAACTAGACATCAAAAGTCTAAAAATAATACTTTTAACAATCTCCATCTTGCAATCTTTATCTTAAGACATTTGTAATTTCACCTTGTCTTTGACATCAATGGCAACAATATTTCCAACAATCTCTCAATTTGTTATTGGTGACAAACCTTAATCAACTCTTCCTCTTTTGCAACCTTTGCCCCTTTGACATCAATGGAAAAACGCTACTCCTCATGGACATGTGCTTCCCTTCATTGACTAGATGACAACAATATAACTACTAGCTTTTATCTAAAATATTCAAATGTTTCTTTGGCACCGTGTTCGGAGATAACAAAAAAAAAAATCTATAACACATTCCTTGGTGGCAATGTATTCTAGCTTGCAATTTTTTCGGCTACTTGTGCTCTTAGGAAATGATACTTGATGGGAATATGTGTCATGTGTCATCCTTGAGTGCAGATGGTTAAGATTTGTTGGTCATATTCTATCTTTATATCCTTCAATACCTGCTTCATCCAAATAACTTGTATACAGCGCGGTGTTGCTACAATATACTTCAATGTTATTGTGGATAGAGAGATTGTAGTTTTCCTTTTGCTCTTTATACTCAAACATGATACTAGACATTCGTCTAAAAAATGCTCCTCCACTTGTATTTCCCTTTTCATCAATACTTGTGTGTCAATCTGCATCTATATGTGTTGTTAAAGTGAATCCCTTCTTGAATACAACAAACCAAGGTCCAATGTGCCCCTCAAATATTTAAATATTCCTTTTACGAATCTCACATGTGTTTCATTTGGTGTAGATTGCAACTTTTCTTTGTGAGGCATTGCTTCATCCACTCTTACATCAATACTTTCTACAACCTTGTGCAATGTTTTGTTGTACCATTTGTAAGTCTTGCTTCAAAATGCATAGTGAAAAAAGACACCTTGATTTGTACTAGAATAAAATTTGCCTAAATTATCTTCATTTATATTTATATAGCACATATACCCAAATACTTTGAAGTATCTAACCGTAGTTGGTCTACATTTCCACCAATCATAACGTGTTGTGTTGTTGTTCACTCTAATATATGCTCTATTCAAAAAGTAGATTGATGCATTGACTACTTCTCCCCAAAAAGTTGTCCAGTAATTTTGTTGTGTTCATATTGTTCTAACCACTTACTGTATAGATTTGTCCTTTTTACAACTCCATTTTGTTGTGGAGTCCTTGTTATCAAAAAATGTAGCTTGATTGCATGCCTCTCATAAAATTCATCATATTCATTAGAGGTATACTCAAATCCTCTCTAATATCAAGCACTTAACTGTCAAATCAATTTCATTTTCAACTAGATCTTTGATAGATTTAAACTTTTCAAATGTTTTAGATTTCTCTTTATTGTTTTAGCAAACCTCATATTATAATTACCCATAATATAATCCTAGAGTAATGCATTACCCCAAAATGCACTTCATAGCTCATAGACCTTAGCCGCAAGAATACTCTTCACCTTTTTTTACGCACCTCAAATCTCTTTTCTACACTTGTTCTTGATCCTTTTGTCTGGATCAAGGAAAATTTTATGGGCTAATTTTCCGTAGTTTTTCCAAAAAAAAGATTCGCCAATTTCCATTTTTTCCTAAAAGTGATTTGCCTAAACTTTATGGCATAAATTATGTTATCCTAAAAATCGCCAAAAATTTATAGACTATATAAAGTCATTAGGAATTTGGATATCTTTAAAAAAATATTACCAAACTTTCCAACATAAAAAACTTTCCAAAAAAAGACTCGCTATTTCCACTTCCATTTTTTCCTAAAAGTGATTCGCCTAAATTTTATAGCATAAAATTATGTTATCCTAAATTTCACCAAAAATTATAGAGACTATATAAAGTCATTAGAAATTTGGATATCTTTAAAAAAATATCACCAAACTTTTTACATGGTAGGGACTTGTAAGATTCGCCTAACATTTCTAAACTCTTAACATAAATTTCAATCCTTAAAATTTTCCTAGTTTGGATGCAATTCAAATGTGTTTATTGGTCCTATATTTCTGGGGTTTGTGTCACTTACAAGGTCACTTACAAGGTCAACTTGTTAAAACTGATGACCTGTAATCTATGGTCGGGTTGACTTGACAATATCTTTCATATATCCCCATTTCCTTTGTGTTTAAGGGTATGTCATACACCATTGAAAAAATCTCAAAATAAGTTTTCAACCATATATACTATGCTCTCATTTGAACTAGTTCTTTAGAGTAAAAGGTCTTCAAAGATAGGGTATCCAATTGGGCAACAAAGGTCCAAAAATAATATTTCCAACAATTTTCATCATGTAATCTTCATCCTGGACATTTGTAATCTCATCATCTTTTTAACATCAATACCAACAATATTTCCAATAGTAACATGGTCATGAAAACACTCATGGATATGATGAATGCTCATGTACACCTTGGCTGCCATGACTTTGAATATTGACAACAAAATCCTTGCACGTACAAAATATGCCACCAATAAAAACTAATAAAAATATTCCACACCTAAACCAAAAGAATATTTCCAATCATGTACATTATAAGAACATTTTGCAAGGCCATCTGTAGCCAGGACCTGAACCTAACCACTATCTTCAAGTTGTTAACGAAAGTTGACAATTCTAACCACCATTCACAATCAAAGATGAAGCCACTATATTAGGATCATTTACACAATACCTTCAATGAAGTTAGTTCAATAAATCCTCAATGTTGTTCATGGCTCGCCATGCATTTGATTCTTTAAGCAAGAAAACTACCTACGCTTGAACTACCATTCACAATCAAAGTTCAAGCCACTGGATTAAGATCTTTTACACTAGCTACGATAAAGTTAGTACAATAAATCTCCCGATGTTGTTCACGGCTCCCCATGCATTTGATTCTTCAAGCAGGAAACTACTTATGCTACTTCATGCACATGACTGGCATGCCATTGAGTGGAACCATTCATGTCACATATAGCAAGCAATGACTATTACCACCAAGGTAAATCAAATGAGCAAGAAGATCTCATAAGTTACGCTACCATCTGTGCAAAAATTTATTGGGTTAAACAACATAAACAGAACAATCATATTGAAAAGAATAATAAATGTCGCATATCTTAATGACCAATCCTCCTAGAACAACATTCAAGAGAACCCCAAATATACTACCAACATACACATACCACGAATCTACATCATCTCAATACATCATTATATAACCACCCTAACGGTTATGCCATTTTAACCACCTTAACCAAGACCTCAATATCACATTGATCACAATTTACTAACCTTATAAAGTGCCATATTACATAAACATTAACCTTCAGGTTATACTATGGCAAGCTGCAGATATGGTGATTGGGTCATAATACCATCCTAGAAAGTTCAGTGAATATGAAATCATATTTGACGTTTGAAATGAGAGCAAAACAATCCTCCAGAATGCATAATTATCACCTCGTGCAATTGTAACAAATATAAAAAGAAGCAAATTCTCTCAGGGTATCTGCCCAAACCTCTAAAATCGAGGAAAAAGGAGCTTACTGAGCAGAAGGAAAACTCACAGCACCCATTCAGACAGATATTTACTCATTCCCTAAAAAGGAGCAAATTGTTTCCTGTCACTTGACCTTACCTTTAAGATAAAGGAGCTTTCTGAACATTAGAAATGTTCACACAATCCATCATGCAAAGGTATCTCCTCGTTTTGGAAATCTACCTAGGCAGCTTCAACCAAATGAGCCAGCATAGCATTTTATTTTGTTAAAAGACAGACAACTTCAAATATGATAACTTTCATTTGGGCACAACCCTACTCTGCTAAGAAGGAAATACAAGAGAGTACAAGGCTTCCAGGTTCAGGAGCAGTAGTGCCCATCAAGGTCCCTTAGGAAGATGAGTAATACAGACAAGGATGGATAATATGTATGCAAATTATCATACAGCGAACCAAGACAACATCAAAATGTGGTTCCGCAATTCAAGAGTAGTACTCGTAGACAAACCATATGGAGGTACAGTTTTCACCAAAACAGACTAAAAACACTTATAAAACAGCATTCCATATGAAAAGAAACATCAAATTCCATGTTTAATCGTGCAAGAGACTTAGCAACTATAAACAAGATTATTTTCATTTGGACACAACCCTACTCTGCTAAGAAGGAAATACAAAACAGTACAAGGCTTCCACGTTCAGGAGCAATAGTGCCTATCAAGGTCCCTTAGCAAGATGAGTAATACTGACAAGGATGGATAATATGCATGCAAATTATCAGACAGAGAACCAAGACAACATCAAAACGTGGTTCCACAATCCAATAGTACTCCTAGACAAACCATATAAAACAGACTAAAAACACTTATAAAACAGCATTCCATATGAAAAGAAACATCAAATTCCATGTTTAATCGTGCAAGAGACTTAGCAACTATAAACAAGATTATTTTCATTTGGACACACCCCTACTCTGCTAAGAAGGAAATACAAAACAGTACAAGGCTTCCAGGTTCAGGAGCAATAGTGCCTATCAAGGTCCCTTAGCAAGATGAGTAATACTGACAAGGATGGATAATATGTATGCAAATTATCAGACAGAGAACCAAGACAACATCAAAACGTGGTTCCACAATCCAAGAGTAGTACTCCTAGACAAACCATATGGAGCTACAGTTTTCACTAAAACACTTATAAAACAGCATTCCACATGAAAAGACACATTAAATTCCATGTTTAAAAGAGACATAGCAACTATAAACAAGAGACATACACATTTAGACAACCAATTCTATGCTAATCTAGAGCATCTCCAGAGATAAAATCCGAGATATTTTTCATGTTTTATTTAGAAATAGGTTGGGAACAATATTCTAGGATAGTTTTTAGAGCCTCCACCGATTTAAGGGTCTGACATCATTTCTTATTGTGATGCATCTGTTAAGCTGCCTATATTCCTATTAAACTGATTTATTTTCAGAATCAAAGCATTCTAAGTTTAGTTTTGTTCTACACAGGATGTGAATTTAAGATTTCCATCATGGGACCAAGAGGGTACAGAAAATAGGAAGCATATCATAACTAAAGGACACAAACCACATCTGCTTTGTGATCTCAAAACTCAACTAACATGCCTAACTACCATTATGACAAAATTGTTTGAAATTCTTTGTTAGTTAAATGGATGTCAAAACCAATTAACTGTGTTCCTGAAGAATGTGCAAGTGGAATTGCCAAACTGCTAAATTACCATTTTCTGTATTTTTCAATGATGAAATGGTCCATTGCACCAGCATCACCATTATTAAGAATGCTAGAAAAACATCCTCCGGTATGATCATAATGATAGGTACAGCCAAAATATGAGTACATTAATAGTATAATTATCCGCTACCTTTTCCCAAAACAGGAAACTACCCAGGTGGGACAAGCATAAAGTACACTATAATGCCTCGATTTTGGGCAATGTTTGTGAGCAATACCAATACTTTTCCATGTGCAGTAAACTCTCAAAGTGTTCTTGAACTTTGAAACATAACAACAAACGTAGCAAAACCTTAATTTCCATTTATACACTCATGAAACCTCTTGTACAAAGAATGAAGCAGCCCCGAATAGAACACTGTTGGTTGAACAAGCAGGATTTACTATATTATCATAAACTTCAAATAAATAATGAAGGATGACAAAGTTCCTACATGACTGCCAGAAATACCTGCCACAGCAATAAAAGAACAAAGTCAGATTAAACTACGATCATTGCACATAATTTACAGTGAAACAATCATCATATGGTCGAAGTGGAGAATTGATAAAAGAAAAAAACCCGATCTGCTACTCGTCCAACCAATAGAAACACCACCATAATTACAATTGTTCAATATAATCAAAGCCCCCTTTAAGTAGTAATAATGATCATTACAAATGCATAAATAGACTCATATTTAAGGCACCAGATATAATTCTTACTACAAAAATTGAAAATTAAATCAAAATAACATCTTTGGACAAGAAAATAGGTCAACGAGACTACAGTAAATTGGCAAGCAATAACAATAAGAGAAGCACACCTAAAAAAGATTCAAAAGAAGCCCCAGCTACAAAATATTAAAATATAAAATATACAAAATATTGAATAAGGTTCAAGAGACGCCGCAGCTAAGAAAATTGCATCCAACACAGAAAGAAAAGAACAGACAGATGTAGTGTATAGCTATAGCCAAATATATGAGATAAGAAGCCAACCCTCCCCGACCTCATAAACGAACAACAAAATTATAACCAAATGCCTGCCAGAGAATTTCCAGCGGGGATGCCCAAACTGATTCAACTTTTGGAAGAATCCTTCATGGACTCTTAAGCCTTCCAACAAAGAACAGACGCAGAAACACCGCTGCCATGAACTAATCCCTGCGAATGAGACAAATGTCATGCAGTTCCCACACCTCTTTGTATTGTGAACCTAAAAATATGGGTCACCTGGTGACTAATCCCAGTCAAGAGGCAGTGTCTAGTGGGTCTGAAGCTGGCATCGTCAATATCTGTATAGCCACAGGCCATTTCATGCTACCAATGCCCGTGATAGGGAAGAAGAAAGAGGCCAAGCTACACTTGTATGGTAAACACCTCTTTGAGGAATGAGACTAGAAATCTCTAATCAGGACTTCTGGAGAGGTCATAAAGATTGTCCAGAGTATTTGAAAAGGTAATAGCATTTCCACGTGATCTCATAATAAAAAGTCAAGCAAAATAAGCTAAAAATCACCAGTCTCCACCTCTTGGAAGACAAAGACTGCAGATACATTCCTTACAAAAGGAATGTCATGGTCAATTTCTATTCCCGTCTGCTGAGAACACACCTCATGAGGTGGCCAAGCAAGAACCTAAAGCCCATCTGGCCAGCTGCTAAAAGTAGAAGCTTTAAAAGTTTAATCCAGAATCTGAATGAAGTTACTAAATAGATCATCCCTGATAATGGTATTAACCTCCCTCTTAAGGGGGGCTAATAAAGGGAAGTCATGCAGAGAGAGGCTGTACAGACATAGGCAGTTGATACAGACACCATCTCTCTGCAAAACATAAAAGGAACAAAACAGAAAAACTCCTCACAAAGTTGGTCCAAAGAAGCTAGCTTCTCAGATATCTGAGTCATGTAGAAACAGTGTCTGCCATCCCATCACCATTTGAAGATAAGCAGCAAAACTCTGAAACAGTTTAAAGAGTGTAGGTGAGCCTCAAAATCTACCAATACAACGCACAGAAATGGACCATTTCCAACAAATAATCCAATCATGATAGTTTGCACTCTCTGAACATGAGACACATTGTGTTGGCCCCAAAAATATTGAACCTGAAACATGTGGGGATTTAACGAGCTTTGTTTGCAACCTTAGATAGAAGTTGAAAACAACCAATGGTGCATATCATGTGCACATCTTTGAATCTAGCATGTGGGTTTCAAATTCAAAAGGGCATATGAATTGTACCTCCGAAGAAGATTTTAAGTAGCAAACACCACTAGCTGGTGCCTGAAAGATGAAATAAGATTTATTAACATCCAACTAAATGGCCAAGAAATACATAAACAGCAGTGGAGAGTACAACCAGTGGTCGATCAACCATGGGAGTGTCCATAACACTCCTAGGTGTAACCAAAATGGATACAATTGACAATAAAGAAAAAAGTGGCACATTCTAGATACGCCTAGTGTCACAGAAAAAATTTGAAGGATGGCACTTTTAGTTCCTTTTTAGCATATCCTCCCTCCACATACAATATCCTTATTGACAAATAATACGACCAAATTGAATTATGGTCAAGGTTCCATACAAACGACCAACCAAGTCATCTATCAATCTGACTTCATGATATATATAATATATATATAGAGAGAGAGAGAGAGAGAGAATATATATATATATATATCAATGTTTGCAATGATAAACTTATGTGGTGGATTATGGATACTTACTCCTTGGCAAATTAATGTAGTAGCCAGGAATTTTTAAAACTCCAAAGGATGCTACAAAGGCAGTCAGGACATATATAACTAAAAAGGCAATGGTCAATGTGTTTGAATTTAACCTATCAAAAGGGTAATGTTTGATGCAATGTTCCAAAAGTCCCGATAAACAATATCGATGACTCACGAGTTTTCCAAAGCGCCAATTTTATTCGCAGTTATTTTTATTTGGAAAACTCTCGATTTTATCGCAATAGTAGTCATTTTTAATCTCGTTATTGCAACATTTCATAGGTTGGTGCCAGTGCACATTAATTAGTTTTGATGTTTCTCTAGGTCATTTTGCATGCCTAACAACGCATTTTGAGCTCTGAGGAGAAGCAAATGGTCTCTAGGCACCGAGTTCTCTCCAGCAGCCGGGGACTTGCAGGTATGGACAGCGATTTCGCTCCTTTTCCCCCATATTTTTTCTAGTTTCTATGGGGCTTTCAATGACCCTGTTTTCTCATGAAATTGCTAGGGAGATAGGTGTGTTTTTTCAGCCATACATATTTCCTTTAGTGGAGAGGGTTTCCCAACAGTGCCCGACTTCATTGAGTGAGAAGGGTTTTCCTTCCTCAAACTTTTTTCGCAATGTAGGATATCCATAGTAGATAAACTACTAATTTTAGATTTCGTTTTTTTTCAGATTCTTTATATTTTGAATCTTCATTCCAATTTAAAAAATGTTAGTTTTTAATTTTTTTTCATTTTTTTTGTGCCTTAGGTTCAAACTCCAATCATTACATTGAAGACAATGTCGAGGCATTTGGACCCTATGTGGGAATATGATGAACCCGAGGAGGGGTTCAATAGACAAATTTTGAATTGCAAGTTGTGTGGGAAGAATATGTCAAGTGGCATCAACCGATTGAAATACCATCTGGCAAATTCCGAGATAAAATGTAGAACGTTGCCCAAATGCAAGCCCAGAAATCATTTGTGCCATCAAATAACTGCAAGTTAAAGATGAAGCCAAAGATAATAGGGGAACTACAAAATTTCAAATTGCAAAGGAAGGAATGGGGGAAAGTAAGAGTGCTTCTTCGACATCACCTTCCACATCCACTTGGTGCACAACCTTCTATTGGATCGAAATTTGAAAAAAACAAGAAGTTGACAAGTTGTTGGGTAGGAGTTTTCTATAGAGTGACATTCCTTTCAGCATTGCCAAGAACAATCCATTCTACAAACCTATGTTTAATGTTGTTACTATTGTTGGAACAAGGTACAAAGCCCCTTCTATGATGGGTTCGAAGGGCCTATTCTTCAAAATGAAAAGGCCAATTACACTATTAGATTGGAGGAGTTTAAGGCATCATGGGAAGAATGGACTGATCAGAAGGGTAGGACCCTTCCTAACTTCTTGGTCAGTTGTCCCAAGGGGACAATGCTTACGAAATATGTTAATGCATCTACACATTAAAAATGCACAATTATTATGTCAGTTGTTGGGCATCTTCATTCAAGAAGTAGATCCACAAAATGTTGTCCAAATCGTAGTGGACAACGTTGCAAATTGTAGAAGACAGCACGCTAGTTGCAATTGTGATTGTGTAGTAGGGTAAGTAATTGTATTATTGATAAGAACTAAATGGTTGTTTCAATCCTTTGTGGCGGTATGCCTATATAGGCATTCACTGGCCATCAAGGTGAGTGGTCACGCCTTTTAACCGTTGCCCTTTCATACTTAATGGGCCATCAATTAATTTAATTATTTAATTTATTATTTAATTATTATTTTAATAGTATTTATTAATTAATGTTTTTAATGAATTTTTTATTCATAACATTGCCACCCCCTTTAGAGATGCTTTGACCTCAAAGCATAACAAGAAGGGTTGAACACGCTGCTATGGAATGGCATCTTTTATTTTGACTTTGTTTGGGCCTTGTGAGTTGGTGAAGTCGTCATGTGTATTTGCACCTTCCTTGAAGCTAAGAGTGTTAGCACCATGTAATTTGTAATGTCGTCCTTGCCAGTTAAACTCCATGAACTATTCTTCAAGGTTTGTAGTATAGCTTCCTAATTGTATTAGGCTATTAGCCATTCTGCACCTAGCACTATATCCATTTCCTTGAGTGGTAGGGAAAATAAATCTCTTTGTAGCTCTAGTTCTTGTATCTGGAATAAAACCTTATGACATTCTCCTATCTCTTCGAATTTTTTCCCAATAGCGACGATCATGGTCAGGTCCTTGATTGGGTATACAAAAAAGATCAAGTTGTCTAGCAAGATCAATGTTTATACAATTGTGAGTACTACCAAAATCTACTAGTATATTAACATTTTTGCCTCCTATGATCCCATTAAGCTTTAGGGTTTTAGGTCGTAACCTTCATGTCATGTTTGTTGGTAGAGTAGTAGGCTTAATGTTCTTTCTTCTTGGAGACTAGTTTCTCAACTTCCGATGGGGTGGTGGAATGTATTTTGCAGTGACTTGATGTTTTTTACCCTTTGAAGAATTGATTTTTTCAACCTGATTTTGTTGGACACATGAGATTATAGCTAATGATGGTTCCTTGGGATCTAAATCTTCATTGTGTATGACAAAGATTTCTTCTTCAGGTTCTTGTACTTCAACTTGCCTTCCATCTACTATTTTATAGTAGTGTAAGGACGTGTCTTCACATTTATGTCCTACGTCTAGTTTTCTCCACACTTGCGACAATTAATTTTCTTTTTTATCCTTTTCTCTAACTCATTACTTGAAGTGTCCGACTCTTTCTCAACTTTATAAGCATACAATTTCTTATTAAATCCTTTGTGTCCTAACATCCATTTGTCTCCACAATACCTAAATTTGTTTGATTCTTTTTTACCTGAGTATTGTTGTTGGTCTTCGTCTTCCTTGAGTGATGACATTTTGAACTTATGTTTTTGTTCAATAAGCTATGTTGCATGTCTAGATTATTCGATAGTTTGAGGTTTCTAGAATTTCAATTTTGCACGAATATACTCTTTAAGTCCACTTCTAAACATTTTAAGTAGTTGTTCATCAGTAAATCCTCTTTGTCTTGTAGTCAATACTTCCCATTCCTGGGTGAATTTGCTTACACACCCTTTTTTCTTGAGATGAACAAATTTATCGTAGACTTCATCTTCTTCTTCATTAAAGAACCTTTTTAGCAAGGCATCCACAAAGTTCTTTCAGAGAAAGGAATGGGCGTCACATTTGTCAGACCACCACAAGAACCAATCATATGCCTCTGCTTTGAAATTGTTGGATGCAGTCATTATTTTCTCTCATTCACCAATTAGGGGTTTGATTCAAAGATGGTGGACATCATCTTCTTCTTCGTTAAAGAACCTTTTTAGCAAGGCATCCACAAAGTTCTTTCAGAGAAAGGAATGGGCGTCACATTTGTCAGACCACCACAGGAACCAATCATATGCCTCTGCTTTGAAATTGTTGGATGCAGTCATTATTTTCTCTCATTCACCAATTAGGGGGTTTGATTCAAAGATGGCTTCCATTTTATTAACCCAAACAATAGCATCTCGATGGTCATTACCATCATATTTGGGTAACCCTTTTCAATCTGTTGATAGTCTCTTTTTAGAAATTTAATGTAACATTGGGTACATGAAAAACATATATCAATCGAGTCAGAGAGTTCATGCACAATCTTCATTCATTGTGCATGAACTTGCTGACCCGACTAAGAATTGCTAGCATGTCCACCTTCTCCATTAATTGATTAAGTCGTTCATTATGGTTGTCAAGGCTATCGAACTGCTCAAGTATCTCATGTGTGTTTTCCAAGTGCCCATCGACTTCTTATAATCTTCTGTTGGAGCACCAACGCCCAAGATTAAAACTTAATCTAGGGCCAAGATCATATCAAAATCGATCCACGTGAGTTTCTAGAGAATTCTCACCTTGACTTAATTAATTCGGATTAATTAACCAGTTTCCTAAGTTTAGACTTAGGAAACATTAAAAAAATAGGTTAATAATCTAAATAAGTCATCTCTAGGTGGAATTCCTAGAAACAATTTCTACGTTATGGAGACCTCATGTATTCCAGCCACTCCACCAAGTTTCGTGACTAGAACACAACATCCGAAGCTACAAAAACTAACATACGTTACAGTCTTCCCCACCCAAAATTGCTTGCCCTCAAGCAATTTTAGCCCTGGATGTTGCACTATTTGTTCGCCCTACCATGTAGCATCTTCAGAACGAAAATTTTTCCACTGAACCAAACATTCTTTGATCGCCCTCCTCTCTCATCCATCCAGAATCTCCTCACAAATCAATATCAGGTGCCCCTCCTCATCCAATGGAGGTAGCTCAGATGAAGTGGTAATTTGTTGCCCAACTGCCTTCTTCAAGCAAGATACATTCAATACATTGTGTATCTTGCTTCCTTCTGGAAGCTCCAACTCATAAGCCACCTCCCCTATCCTCTTGATGATCCAATAAGATCCATAAAAATGTGGCTTAAGCTTCTATGCACCCTTCTGCTTGAGGGAAGATCGTTGATATGAGTGTAGACACAAGTAGACTATGTCTCCCACCTCCAGGGTGTTAAAATTTATGTTTTTCCACCCCGGTTTTCAGTTTCTCCTTATTTCTCCCATGTAGTTAAATGCCCTTTTCCATAACCATACATTCAACAAGCTGGATAAAATAAATTTTGCTGAAAACACAAATTCTGGAAAATTTACAGAATTCTGGAAAATTTACAGAATGCTGGAAATTGCAGAAATAAAAATCAGCAGTAATAAACAGCCATTAAAACACTGATATTTTTGGTCAACGTGACCCTGGAAAAACCCCCTACAACTCTTGGGGAAAACCAGTTTGAGAGCTCTTCTTTATTTCTGAAAAATGTATTTTTACAGTAAGAGAAATATTTAGCAAAAATCAGCAAGCAAACTTTTACAACTTATCTCAGCCTTGCTGAAAAACTGCCCTGTTGAAACTTCGCTATTGTTACTCCGCTGCTGAAACTCCGCTGCTGATACTCCGCTGCTCACTGTCCAGAAATCTCCCTTGCTCTCTTGCTCTCCTTCTCTCAATCTGCTCATGAAAGACTTGAATCGAATGTGATCTTTTCCTCCTTTTCCTTCTTTAATATAACTCCAAATGACTTTTGGGTGATCCAAGTGACCTTTGGGTGATCCCTAAATCCAATGGCTGAAATAGATTTAGATCAATGGCTGAGATTAAATGCACATTTAAATCTCACTTTCTATTTTTTAATTCACCCACTTTAATAAAGACCCACTTAGTCATTTATTCCCAAAGTCACTTTTCCTTTCTAATTTTTCATTGACTTTATAAAAGTCACTTTAAAATTAGACTTAGTAACTTTATCACTTAAAGTCACTTTTAAATTAGATTTTAACTTTAGAAAAATTATAAAGTCACTTTAGGAGAAAAATTAAAATCGTTTGGACACTTTTCCCTAGGCCAAAAATCAAAGCCTAAGGGAACCACTTGTCCTTCGGTACCAAATTTCAACAAGTGCTTCCTTTTTGCTGATTCTGACAAGGTTGTCAAGGTTTATGTGTCTCATCCTTTTGTGCCAGAGCCAACATTTTCCATAAATTTCCGCAACTACTTAGTGAATAACTGAAAACAAGACAACTAATATTGAACCTGAATTTACTTTCACAAAGATACAAAATTTCTTAACTGATAAGCAATGAAATATAAACGTAGAGATAAAAACACAGTCACACAAATTTACACACTTGATTTCTTGGGAAACCCAACTAGTTGGACCTGAAAGTCTCCCTTGGGCTTCACCTGAATCATGTTCAAATCAATCACATGGGTAGCATCAGGAACATACTTTTTAAACAATGATACAAGAACAACATTATGAATGTGCATGGATGTTGGCAATGCAATCATAAATGCAACCATACTGATCCTCTCGTCATAATTATTAGTTATAATTTTTAATTATCATTATCATTATTATTATTTATTGATATATTTATGTTCCTAACATTGCTTTCCTCTTTAGAAATGCTTTGACCTAAAAGCATATTGTTGAAAGGCTTGATATATTTTTCTGTCTCGTAATGTCTTTGTGTCTTTCCTAATTCTTGAAATTGTCATCTCTGACAATACAAGACGATATGGACTTCTAATTGTGGTACATAATTGTTGCACTGTGAAATGATCTAACCAGCCCAAATCAATCCATTGTGGAACCATGAGGTTATTTAATATCTCAGATAAATTCTTATCATAAGACTTAATTTCACTGACATCAATATTTTTTGAAACATAAGTTGGTTGTTTCCGTCCCATATGATGTTGATATGTTCACTGATTAAGGTATATGCTTTTGTGATGAGGTTGTCAATAAGGTATTTTTGTAACTTGTTTTTCTCTTGTCATGTGCATGGTGATTTCTTGATTGACTTAAGGTATTGATGTCGCTGAGTTGATTATGGAATCTTCACTTGGAATTTCCACTGTTTGTATTGCAACATCGAAGTATGTTTTGACTTTAATTAGATTGGCATCTTTTTGAGTCATAAGATTAATGGGATTTGTATTTGTTCCTTTCTTCTCAACTCAAACATTTTTATTTGAAGACTTGGATGCTTTTGTCTAAATAAGTTGTTCTATTTTGTTTTCTAATGACTATTTCATAGCCTTGGATTTCTTGACTTGTGCAAGTAATTTTTGACCATGATCTTTTAAGCGAGAAATTTCTTTGTTTTTATCTGAGATAATTTCGTTAAATTCTTTCTGCATCCTTGATATTGTCTTTTGATTCTCTTGAAGCATCAATTTTGAAATATCTTTAAAGTCTTATGATGATCGATTATGACTTCTTTCTTATGTCTTGGATTGTTATCATCTTCTTTTTATAGGGAATCATCAATTTTTTTTCTCCATGTTTAACATGAACATATCCACTTCTTTAAACCAATTAATTCGAAAATTATGTCAATCTCTTCATTAAACATAGTTATTATTATTATTTATTGATATATTTATGTTCATAACAGTAATAGATAAACAATTATTTACAAATCTTTGATAAAATTAGTCTAGGAAATGAAATAACCAATGAGCTTTACTCTAGACTATGAAAAAAATCCAAACTATAGTTTTTCTTTGTTTTTTTACCATTAGATTTATTTCTAAACAAACTAAAATAAAAGGATTTAGATTTTAGGGTTGTTGGTTGGTTGTGGGGAGAAGAGGAGTGCCCTATTCCCATTACGACTTATGGGGTCAAGAAGTATGCCCCTCTCAAAATTGGTCCCACCTATCTTAAAGATTAGGGTTAAGAGATTAAAACCTTAGGCTAGAATAATCTCTTGCCTAATCAAGATAATGTATGAAGATCAAGGCCCTAGAAAAATGGATTCTAGAAGGTGAAAACCTTCACCAATGAGATTAAGTTTCAACAATAAATTGGATAAAACATCGAAAACCCTTGCAAAGGAACCAAGAGGGAAAAGAAGACAAGAAATTGAGCACTTACCAAACTAACAAAGGAAGAGAAACGCCTGAAACCTTAGAATGTCTTCCTTCCAAGTGGTAGACTTACTTCTCAAATGGATTGTTCTTGAAAGTTAGTAGAAGTCTTTAATTATCAGAACAAATCTTTGATGCACTAAGAATAAACCAAGTGTAGAAAAAAAATTGTTGATGTAGCCCCAACCCAGTTTAACAGTTTTGTATGTGATTTAATGCCCACAACCCACAAAGACATATGGTTGATATTTAATTACATACATTTAACTTGGAACGTTTAAGGCTACTCTACCATTCTTTTGACATTTTTAGTTGATACAAGAAAATAAATGCAACCATTCATCACACATGACACATTTATTTATAATCCAATGACCCTGGAAAAACGCACAAGGGGAAAACCAGTCTTCAAGGAGAATTTTTGTTTTGCTAATTTCAGAGAAAATTTACACAACAATTAAAATACTTCAAGTACTTATCTCTCTTGAAGTTTGAGCTCAACCTTCTAGGAAATAATGCCTTTGTCAAACATCTACAAAGAGCTTATGTCAGACTTCTGCCTTGAGATTCAACACACCTTGAGATTCAACACAGATAGTCATAAAAAATGCTAAGTTCTACTTTCTTGGATACTGTGCCAGTTCTCTGATGTAAATGCTCTACAAATACACTATCTAGTATGAGATATATTGAAATCCCAGTCTACGTACCACAAACAACTATTTTCCAACACCCAAATCTGAGTCATAGACCAACTATTCCTTTTGAAGATTCGGCCAGTTTTCAACCTCAAATCTCAAATTGGGAGTTTCCTAAAAACATGGGCCTTTGTCACCTGAAAACTTGGGCTGTGTCTTCTAGGAATCTACCTCGAAATTTTCGCTAGGGCAGCCTTAGAACCTCGAGTTTGATGCCAACCTTCTCGGCTAGGAAACACAAGTCAGATGGGTAACTCTCCTTGCTGTGAGTAATCCTCTTCTTCAGTAAACCTTACCAATCACTGCTCTCTCCTAGATTTTCTGGCTCTTAGAAATTCGGGACCCTAATTTGCTATAGCTTTTTCATCGTGCAAATCAATGGTTATGGCAACCTCTCCTCTCCAAAAGCTAGAGTGAAGAATGAATGTGAGAATCCCTTGCCTTTTTCCCTTTTGTCTTCCATTAGAATATGAAAACTGTAACCCTATTGATCAAAGGTTAAGATTAAATCTCATCCCATGAGATCAGGGGACGAGATCAAGTCCCTTACTTGACCCCTTCTCTCATGTGGTCCCCCACAATTAATGAGTCTCCTAGTCACCTTTTAATGTTTTGTACCTTGTGCACTTCTCTCCAAATAAAATCAACATTAAATTATAAAGTGACTTAAATAATAAATGACATCTTGTACTTTTTTCTCTCTAAAGTCACATTTAAAACATAAGTGACTTTATTAAAAGTACCTAGTACATATACCACCTCATAAAGTAACTTTACTCCATGACATTAATATAACTCATAATGTCACATGACAAAAAGGTCGTTAAAGTGTTTTACTAGGCAAAAGGTCAATGCAATAGGAAACACTTCCTTGGTACCATTTTTCTCAACACCAAGAAAGTGAGACCTCCAAGAATTAACACCAAAAACCTCCAAGAGTTAGATTTTCAACAAATTGTATTTTCAAATGATATCCAACAACACCAACAAAATAGATGAGGCTTCGACATCATTTTTATTCTTTGTTATTCTCTAATCTCCCTAAATTTAGCCTAGGAGATCTACAAAATTGACTTGTCATCCATATAATGTAGGAGACTAAGTCAAGATTGAAACAGAAAAAGTTCATTATCGTACAAAATATTGAATTTCTCTGGAATATAAAGAAATCCATGTGGAAAATATATAAACAATATACAAGTAATTGATAGCAGAAAATATGATGACGAGACTACAAATGGGGTCTTGCGTATATACTTAAGTGGGAGTTCCCATTCATAAAGAGTCATGTTCTAACTAATAGATATGTCCTTTCATTGTTGTTAATTATTCTTATTGATATATTTATATCCATAACATTGCCTTCCCTTTTAGAAATGCTTTGTCCTCAAAGCAGTGTTTTAAAAATTGGCCGGACCGAATTGGATTTGATCGAGCCGACTAATCCATACCCTTGGCCGAGCCGGCTCAGTAGAAAACAGGTTTGGTGGCCGGTTTGTTACCGAACTGGCTGAGCCGGTCATCGACTCGATCGGTTCAATAACAAACCGGTCGACTTGGCCGAGTCCGTCTTAAACCGACTGAACTGGTCGAAGGCGCCCAACGACGCTTTTTGGAGGGAAATTTGGATCCCAAACACAATTAGTTTTTGGTTTTAGGTTTTCTTGAAGCCCATCTACCTCTCCCAAACCTATAAAAGCTACCAACCCCCTCACATTTCCGCACAACTATCTCATTGCATTTGTGTGAGAATTTGTGAGGAGTTTGTGAAGAGTTGTGCAGTTGGTTTTTGGAGCAGTAGCGAGGAGTCTTGGGCAATCATTGGAGCAACAGTGAGGAGCTTCTTGGGGAGCCATTGGAGCAACATTGAGGAGTTAGTTTGTTGGGGTAGCATTGAGGAGGCTAGAGCCTAGAGGTTTTTTTTCACTTCTAAAATCTGCCTTTGCTTGTGTTTTTTGTTGTTGTTGCAAAATATGGAAATTGAAAAGAGTATTTTTTGTAAAAGAAATGAACATTGAAGAGTTGTCTTTTTTTCTTTTCATTTTCAGATTTGTTCCTTTCATTTCCAAGTCCAAATATCAGAAAATGGCTCCTAGAATGAAAGATGCTGCTTGGGCATATGATGAGATGATTGATAATCGAATGCATTGCAAATTTTGTCATAGAAAAATTGCTGGCTGAAACAATACTTGGCTGGTATTAGAGGCCAAATTGCTCCATGCGCAGCGCCACTAGAACAAATTAGGGAGATTACGAAGGAGTTGATAGAAAAATTTGAGAAGTTTGAGGAAGATAAAGCTAGGCAAAAAGAAATAGAGGTTGAAATTGGGAGGAAGAGGAGTATAAAACACATGATGCCTGCCAACCCCAATATTGATTGTGAGGGCTCTTCATCTATCCCTTGCACTAATGCATCCAACCCCTTTCGCTATGTTCATCCGTCTTTGGAGTCTATTCAAGAAAAGGGTAAGGGTAAAATGAAAAAGAAGGGTGATATAAAAAATTATTTTAGACGTTTCTCTCCCTTTTATAGTGCACATGTTCCTCAAGTTAATAGAGGTCAAATGTAGCCCACTTTAGATGACCATTGGAAGAAAGAATTGAGAGAAACTGTTTGTGATTACATAGCTAGATGGTGATATGACGCTGATATCCCCTTCAATGCTTCTCTTTCACCATATTATGGACCTATGTTTGATGCCATATTTGCTGCTGGAAAGGGCTTCAAAGGCCCTACCATGCATGAGTTAAGGGGATCTCTTTTGCAAAGAGAAGTTTTGCCCATTGATGAATATTTGAAAGATTTCAAAAGCTCATGGGAAAAACAAGATGTACCATCATGACAAATAGATGGACTGATCAAAGCAACCTTACCATCATAAACTTTTTTATCTTTTGCCCATAGGGAACCATGTTTCTAAAATCAGTTGATGCATCTGATAGGGTGCAAGATGCACACTTGTTGTTTCAAAATTTGGATGAGGTTGTTGAAGAGGTGGGGGTGTCTAATGTTGTTCAAATCATCACAAATAATGTCTCTAACAATGTTCTTGCTGGTAAAATGTTAGAGGAAAAACACAAAACCATCTTTTGGACCCCATGTGTTGCACATTGCATAGACCTCATGCTTGAGGATATTGGCAAAATAGATTGGGTCATGAACATTGTAGTGCATGCCGAATTCATAACAAAATATATCTCCAATCACTCATGGATTTTGAACCTGATGAGGAAACACACAGGGGGCAAGGATATTATTAGGCTTGCCATCACTAGATTTTCAACTCATTTTATGACATTGCAATCTATGATTTCCCAACATAGAAACTTGCAAAGGGTGTTTTCCAGTGATGAATGGAATGAATGTCTATGGTTTCGCAAATAGGATGGTAAAGAAATGATGTTAAGTTATGGTATGTTCTATGCTTATAACAGTTTACTTCTTTTTCTTATTATATTCCACAGATTAGCAATAACATGTACATAAAGTAAAGTGCAGATAGAACATTAAACGATCGACAGGAAAGAAGCCAAGACAAGAGACACAAGATGTGGCGGCTAACCAGGGACAAACTCCACAATGTGTGGGAAAACCTTTTGATCAAATTTTCTTTTATTTTCAATAATTCAACAGAGAGAAATAGTACAATAAATCTGATTTGTATCAGCAGTAGCAAACCCTAGATCAACAGCGTTAGCATTAGCGACTTCATCATCAAAATAGGGCAGACAATATCTCACAAATCGACTGTCGGATTGGCTTGATTCCACCACCAAAAGTTGTGGCTTCCAAAGGAGGTTCAGATGAACCTACAACGCAATTCAGATGAGGAGATCTTCTGGTCCACATAGGTCAAACTTCACTTCTGTAGTTACAACGTCAGTTTCAGCAGCTTCCTTCAAACAAGGGCAGTCGATATCTTGCAAACCGTCCGTCAGATTGACTTGATTCCACCACCAAAAGTTACGGCTTTCAGAGGATGTTCAAATGAACCTACAACGCAGTTTAGATGAGGAGATCTTCTAGTCCACGCAGGTCAAACTTCACTTTTGCAGTTGCAGCTTCAGTTTCAGTAGCTTCCTTCAAACTAGGGCAGTCGATATCTTGCAAACCGTCTGTCGGATTGACTTGATTCCACCACCAAAAGTTGCGGCTTTCAGAGGAGGTTCAGATGAACCTACAACATAGCTCAGATGAGGAGATCTTTTGGTCCATGTTGGTCAAACTTTACTTTTGCAATTGCAGCTTCAGTTTCAGCAGCTTCCGGCTTCACATGTGTGAGGGAGAGACCCTTTTCTGCGCAGTAGAGAAGAGACTCTTTTCTGCGCAGTAGAGAGAGAGAGATGTGATTAGATGAGTGAGTCCAAATGAGGAAAAGTCCTCTTGTATTTATACACAACGTTGGTGTTTGAATAGATGCGACTGTTGGGCTTCTGGGCCTACATGAGTTGTAGGTTGGCTTGATAATAATTCCATAATCAAAATAAATTCATATCTCCATGAATACTTATTGGGATCGGATGATCTTTATATCAATCCTACACCTCTCGACGAGAGGAATCTAATTAAACTATTATCAGCCATGAATAAGATGACCCACATGAAGTTTGGTCCTAATTGCCAATTTTAACACTCCCTCTCAACTAGGGAGAACTTCATCTGCAATCTGTCTATCAGTCGTTACTATTCATCCATCAAATGCATTGCCCTGTACAACCTAACCCTTGCCCTGCTCTGCTCTATTCTGCCTGTTTTGCTTTTTCTTGTTCTGCCCTGTACTGATCTATACGACTTTGCTCTGTTATGCTCTGCTCTGCTTTGTTCTGTTTTGCTCTGCTTTTGTTCGAATTATGAAGAAGAAGAAATGATCGAGGATGTATCATAGTGACTCAAAGTCAGTCTCAGAGTATGTACCACTGGTCCTAGACCAGTCTCAACCAACCCGAAGTCAGCATCATAGTGAGTACAACTCCTATCACTGGTCCCAGACCAATAACATCCTCCACTGACTCAAAGTTAGTCTCAGAGTGCGTACCACTGGTCCCAGACCAGTAACAACCGACCCGAAGTTAGTGTCATAGAATGTACCACTCCTACTACTGGTCCCAGACCAGTATCATTGATCCCAGATCAATGGAGGTCATCCTAGCGTAGGGAGTACGGTAGATACAACGATGCGTCCATCGGTACTACTATGGTCCCTTAACTCATTTCCCTGCTCTTTGATCAGATGAGAGGTACTTCCCATGAGTCCCAGACTACATGGGTAGGATGCCTCAACAGGAGAACTAATCAATCCTGTCCTCACAGGAGAACACATCAATCTTGCTACAATTGCCATGGAGAACACATCAATCTAGGCCTCACAGAAGAACACATCAATACTGCTACAATCGCCATGGAGAACACATCAATCTAGGCCTCACAGGAGAACACATCAATCCTGCTACACAGGAGAGCGAATCATCCTGTTCCACTAGAAAGCGAATCATCTTGTCCCACAAGATAGCGAATCATCTTGTTCTAGTGCGCACCACTAGGGGAGGGTGAGTCACCCTATGGTCGTATGTTGCTCCAGTAAGAACTGCAAGCCCTCAGAGCTCCCAGAGCTCAATGTATGCAACATGCAGGACCCTTGTACAAGGGTTTCTTGACGACTCCAAGTCGTTTGGGAACATCATAGATTAGATATTTCGTCGGGGCTTTGAAAAAGTGTATCGACCTGTACATCATCTTAATGCGATGGAGCCTCCTTGCTCATCGACTTACCATATCCCAGATGACGTCTATCTATTGGAGCAATCGACGAATACGGGTTTCCTCAATAATCGAATCCCACCTCTGGTTGTTACAGAGAATCACAATGGTATCCAATGTAAATCCAAACAACTTACTAAAGAGCTTTCACAATCATATTGCCTCACAGGAGGCCATGCTAGTAGCAATATTTTGCTTCGGTGGTGCTCAAAGCCACCGACTTCTGCTTCTTGCTCATCCAGGATATCGAAGCAGATTCCAAGGTGAAATAGCGCCTGGAAGTGCTCTTACGGTCCACCACACTGCCTGCCCAATCAGCATCAGTATATCCAAGTAGTCTCACATCTCCGACAGTGTATCTTAACCCATTAGTAATTGTGCCACGAAGATATCTCAGAAGATTCTTGGCATCAATCCAGTGAGGCTCAACTGAATATGAGCTCCCAATGCTAACTGCAAAACATATGTTCAGACAGAGGTTCACCAAGAACATCAATGAGAATGAGTTTATGAAACTCAGAGGCATTTCCCAAATCTGGTCTGACATCACTACCATATAACTTCTAAAAGTTAGGATCCTCGAGGTAGTCACAGGCTTGTAGTCCATCATACCGAATCTTTCCAATATCTTTACCACATATTTTCCTTGAGATAATAAAATTTTCCTTGGCTTCTGCCACACTTCAAGCCCTTGGTCCTTCATTTCAAATTCAGAAGCCAACTCCCTCTTACATTTGTGAATGAGAGGGTTTGCACCTGTTAGAAATAGGTCATCCACATATAGCACCAGTATGAGAGGCTTCTCATCTTCAACCTTAAAGTAAAGGTTAGGATCGACTTCACTCCTTGAGAATCCTAGCTTCATCAAGTGGCTGTCGATCCTCTCATGCCATGCTCGGGGTGCTTGCTTCAGCCCATAGAGAGCCTTCTTCAACCTGCATACATGAGATTTTTTATCATAAATCTCAAATCCTTCGGGTTGCTCCATGTAGACCTCTTCTTTGATCGAATCGTGCAAGAATGCGGTATTGACATCCATCTGATGTAGGTTCCATCCTTGTGAAGCCACAAGGGCAATGATTAAGTGGACGATCATATATCTGGAAACAGGTGCAAATATCACATCATAGTCTATACCTTCCTTCTGAGAGAAACCACGAGCAACAAAATGAGCCTTATACTATTCCGTACTTCCATCTGTTGTAACTTTATCTTGTAAAGCCATTTCGAAGTAACAATTGTCTTATCCTGGGGTCTGGGAACTACTTCCCAAACATCATTCTCCATAATTGTCATAGCACCCTTCCATACTTGATGCTTGACGACATTTGAGAATGATGAAGGCTCATTTTGTATGATTGTGCTCATAATGGTCAGGTATCCCTGATACGTGTTAGGTTTCTTACTTTCACGAAAGGTTCCTTGGGGTGCAACATGTCCTTCAGCATCATCAAGTATCCCCCTAAGCCATGAAGGCCTCTTCCTAGAAGAGGGAGGCTCCATGGGTTCCTCCACATCAGGCATCATGTATCCATAGAGACAAATTCCACAGTCGTATGTGTTAGCGCTTGAAATTTCACCTCAGGCTGAGACAGGTAAACCTCAAGGCTACATCAAACCATTTAGCCTCGTAGCTAGCCCTACGGGGCAGGAGAAGGCTCTCTCCGGTCTATCTCGTAA
>APFE030890733.1:59043-87026 GCA_000404065.3 Pinus taeda | reverse complement strand
CTTACATTTGTGAATGAGAGGGTTTGCACCTGTTAGAAAGAGGTCATCCACATACAACACCAGTATGAGAGGCTTGTCATCTTCAAGCTTAAAGTAAAGTTTAGGATCAGCTTCACTCCTAGTGAGTCCCAGCTTCATCAAGTAGCTATCGATCCTTTCATACCATGCTCGGGGTGCTTGCTTCAGCCCATAGAGAGCCTTCTTTAACCTACATACATGAGATTTTCGATCATAAATCGCAAATCCTTCGGGTTGCTCCACGTAGACCTCTTCTTTGATCGAACCGTGCAAGAACGCGGTCTTGACATCCATCTGATGTAGGTTCCATCCTTGTGAAGCCGCAAGGGCTATGATCGAGCGGATGGTCGTATATCTGGCAACAGGTGCAAACATCACATCATAGTCTATACCTTCCTTATGGGAGAAACCACGAGCAACAAAACAAGCCTTATACTTTTCCGTACTTTCATCTGTTGCATGCTTTATCTTGTAAAGCCATTTAGAAGTGACAATTGTCTTGTCTTGGGGTTTGGGAACTACTTCCCAGACATCATTCTCCATAATAGACTCATATTCTTTGGTGATAGCATCCTTCCATATTTGATGCTTGATGACATCTAAGAATGATGGAGGCTCATTTTGTATGATCGTGCTCATGATGGTCAGGTATCCCTAATACTTGTTAGGTTTCTTACTTTCCGGAAGGTTCCTCAAGGTGCAACATGTCCTTCAGCATCATCAAGTATCCCCCTAAGTCATGAAGGCCTCTTCCTAGAAGAGGGAGGCTCAGGTGGATAAATAAGATCCATGGGTTCCTCCACATCAGGCATTGTTACATTATCTACACATAGAAACTTCGGAAGTCTCTGGAAAACTTCCACAATCGTACGGTTCTTCCTTTCCGCCACACCATTCTGCTCAGGAGTATGTGGAGCAGTAGTCTCTCTCTTAATGCCAGCCTCAGGTATGCCCGAGTGAACCAACTATAATATATCAGAGGTCTTGATTAGGCTTGAGGGGAATGGTCCCCTTTTGAGCTTTCCTTCAATAGGTCTTGGACATACACCTTCTTTCTCTACTTGGAATTCGGGCATCCCTGTCACCATTTGTCTTACACTGAGTAGAGCTTTATAATGAAGGTGGGCAAACCTCCGATGCCAAAGTTCGGACTAAAGAGATGTGTTATAAGACATGACACCTAGCGGACTTCCATCGACTTGATATAATGAATCAACACGAAACCCAAGAGAAAGGCATCTTTAACATTATTTTTCCATATGCGTACCTTGCCATCACTGAAGGTTACCTTCTAGCCTTTGTCTTCCATTGTCGAGATGGACACCAGGTTCTTTTGGAGGTCAGGTGCATTTAATACATCCTGGAATTTCTAGCCTTCTTGAATGGTTGTCCTCTTCCTTGATTTCCAACATTCCTTTTACCTTTGTTATTGAATTTTCATCCCTTCGATTACCGTGAGAGGGATTTTGATCATTGTCACAGTGAGAGTCCCTTCTATTAGGACACTCCCTTGCATAGTGACCTGCTTTGGCCTTTTCTTCCACCCTTAGGTCTAGCCTTTCCTTTTGATTTAGTCCCGGAATTATTTCTTTTCTTAGCATGAGAAGAAAAGGCAGCAAGGAGACCTTTAGGCATGGGCATTTCTTGCTCTTCTACCCTTGTTTCTTCTTGAATGCATCTAGCCATTAATTCCTCGAAACCAGGGATTACATTATTGTTCAGAAGAGTAGTCCTCAACACGTACCATTCGGATGGTAATCCTCCAAGAGTCATGAGTGCCATTTCCTTGTCAGTAATAGTCTCCCCAATAGATAGGAGATCGTTCTTGATCTCGGTGATCCTTAAGAAGTATGCTTGCATACTCTCATCTTTACCCTTCTTGATTTCCCTCAGCTTATTTCTAATAAATAAAACTTGATTTGCATCATTAACTTTAAATAAACTCACCAGTCTATCGTAGATTTCTTTGGAGGTGTTTAGTTCAAAGATGTAGGCCACCAAGTGCTTGTCGATAGAGTCTTGGATGATCTTTTTTTGTTTTGACTTCTTTGGTTTTCTGTTTGTTCTTGGCAGCGGCCGATGCATTTGATGGAGGCTCAACAATATTGACTCTCACATGGTCCAACACTCGAGCTTCTATGGTTAGATCGATAGACATCTTCCATCCGTGACAGTCAAAGTTCTCACGGAGCATGTCCTCAGCAGGAAAGAGTGATGAGGACCCCATAGTTCTTTTAGGACAGCCTTGCCAATCTTTTCTTTGGTGATTACTCTTGCTCGTGCTCAGGCTTTGTCTTCACCTCAGCTTCGATTTCGTGTTAAGTTATGGTATGTTCTATGCTTATAACAATTTACTTCTTTTTCTTATTATATTCCACAGATTAGCAATCACATGTACATAAAGTAAAGTGCAGATAGAACATTAAACGATCGACAGAAAACAAGCCAAGACAAGAGACACAAGATGTGGCGGCTAGCCAGGGACAAACCCAACAATGTGTGGGGAAACCCTTTGATCAAATCTTCTTTTATCTTCAATAATTCAGCAGAGAGAAATAGTACAATAAATCTGATTCATATCAGCGGTAGGCAAACCCTAGATCAGCAGCATCAAAATTAGTGGCTTCATCATAAACTAGGGCAGACAATATCTCACAAACCGATCGTCCGATCGGCTTGATTCCACCACCAAAAGTTGCGGCTTCTAGAGGAGGTTCAGATGAACCTACAACGCAGTTCAGATGAGGAGATCTTCTGGTCCACACAGGTCAAACTTCAGTTTCAGCAGCGTCCTTCAAACTAGGCTAGTCGATATCTTGCAAACCGTCCGTCAGATTGATTTGATTCCACCACCGAAAGTTACAACTTTTAGAGGAGGATCAAGTGAACCTACAACGCAGTTTAGATGAGGAGATCTTCTAGTCCACGCAGGTCAAACTTCACTTCTGCAGTTGCAGCTTCAGTTTCAGCAGCTTCCTTCAAACTAGGGCAGTCGATATCTTGCAAACCGTCTGTCGGATTGACTTGATTCCACCACCAAAAGTTGCGGCTTTGAGAGGAGGTTTAGATGAACCTACAACACAGTTCAGATGAGGATATCTTTTGGTCCACGCAGGTCAAACTTTACTTCTGCAGTTGCAGCTTCAGTTTTAGCAGCTTCTGGCTTCACATGTGTGAGGGAGAGATCCTTTTCTGCGCAGTAGAGAAGAGACTCTTTTCTACGCAATAGAAAGAGAGAGATGTGATGAGATGAGTGAGTCCAAATGAGGAAAAGTCCTCCTGTATTTATACACAACGTTGGTGTTTGAATAGATGCGACTGTTGGGCTTCTGGGCCTACATGAGTTGTAGGTCGGCTTGATAATAATTCCATAATCAAAATAAATTCATATCTCCATGAATATTTATTGGAATCAGATGATCTTTATATCAATCCTACACCTATCGACGAGAAGAATCTAATAAAAATATTATTAGCCATGAATAAGATGACCCACATGAAGTTTGGCCCTAGTTGCCAATTTTAACAAATGAGAAAGAAAGTTAATGAAGAAATATTTTGGAGAAAGGTAGCAACGATTGTGAAGGTTATTGAGCCACTGGTTAAGGCGTTGCAATTGGTGGATGGGGAAAGATTGACTATGGGCTTCATTTATGAGGCTATGGATCAAGTAAAGGAGCAAATAAAGGCAACATACAAGGATAGAGTGGTTAAGTATGGGTCCATTTGGGAAATCATTGATCAAAGACGGAACAATCAACTCCATCGCCCTATACATGGAACTGGGTTTTTTCTGAACCTAAGGTATCATTATAAAGCTCTGGAGATAGAAGCTTTGACTGGGGAAGTTAGAGATGGATTGATTGACTGCATTGATCACATGGTCCCTAAGGAGGGTGATCAACTGGAGATACACCGACATATCACTTGTTTCAGGAGAGCAACAGGTACCTTTGGCAAGAACCTAGCAAGGATTGCAAGGGAAGTAGATGAGCCAAGTAAACAAACAATTTCAATTTTAAATCTTATTTTGTTAAATTGATTATAATTTTTTGAGCTAACTCATTACACAACTATGTGCTTTGTAGCAAAATGGTGGGAGGCATTTGGTAACCTTGTTCTCAATTGCATAAGCTTGCATTCCGTATTTTGAGTCAAACTTGCAGTGCTACTGGGTGTGAGCGCAATTGGTTTGTCTTTGAGAGGATTCACACGAAGAAGAGAAACCGTTTGGAACGAAAACAATTAAATGATCTTGTCTATGTCCAATACAACCTCCGGCTGAGACGCAACCAATTGCTGAACAAAAGCCCTGATAAAGATCCCATTGTGTTGGAAGATATTGATCCAACATCAGATTGGGTAGTGGAGAGTCATCCAACAGAGTTTGATTCCAATGAGGATATTGGTCTTCATTTGGATTTACAGACGGAGGCATTAGTTGAACATAATGTTCAGTTGAATGCAGATCCACTTGTACCAGGTCCAACCCCAAGTCCTCCAGTTGCAGGCACTTCCTCTACTCAGCCACGGTGAAAGCGCATATCTCGTCTGTCTCAGCGTGCAACTGCTGCGCCTGCTAGTGCTACTACTTCTACAGTTGCAGTTGGAGATGGTGATGAGGAGGAGGAGGAGCAATGGGTTTCCCTGTCTGACTTTGATTCAAAGTCTAAGCCACTTGATGTTGGCTTCTCTAGCAATAGCCAGTAGTACTGGTGATTAGTGATGTTTTACAGTTTACTTTTGTTGTAGAGGCCATTTAGAGCCTCCTTGGTTATGTGTTTTTGTTTTGATCTCTATATCATGTGTGTATTAGCACTAGGTACAATGCACCTGGTGCCATTTTGATATAATGGATATATTCATGAGCCTACTTTGATCATATGTTGTCTTCTCTCTATATTCTAATGCTCTGTGTTTGTAAATATGAATGAAAATCTTTAAAATTATGTTTTTTCTTAAAAAAAATAAATATTTAATGTATTTTTTAAAACGACCAAGTCATTGAAATCAAACCGGCCAAGTCGATACCGAGTCGGAGTCAACCCTCGTCCGGTTCCGAACCCGAGTCGGAGTTTTAAAACATTGCCTCAAAGCATATTGATGAAAAGGCTTGATATCTTTTTCTTGTTGGGAATATTGATATGGGGGTGAATCATTATTTCCCTGATTTTTACAATTGGTTAGATTATTTTCTTCCAAACAAAGTTTTGTGTTATATATGGTTACATACACATTTACCAACTTAGTTGGAAGGAAGTGAAATACTCCCCAAGGAAGCTACTGCTCCCCAAGTTCTCAAGATATTTGCAGGCTAGGTCTGCAAGAGCCTTCAACCACCCATACAATCAACCAATCACCCAATCACTACTGCCGCTGCTGCCATCTCTGTTGCTACACTAATTACTACTGCTGCCAACTTCAGCTGCTACTGCTCCAATTGTCCACTGACACTGTTGTCACTACTACTGCTGCTACTGCACTTCTGCTGCCACAACTCACACTGCTTACTTGCATACAAGGTCACTGCCACTGTCATCCAACAATGTCATTGAGTTAGTGTCATTGTTATTCAATAAGGTCACTGCCGTACTAAGTCAGTACCATTGTCAAGGCCACTGAGTCATTGCCACTGATATCCACAGTCTATTGTCATAAATAATCTTGCCTCTGCTCAAAACATCGAGCCCTTTAATTTACAAGCATTTTAACTGAAAACTATCATCATCATATTGTATCAAATCCTAGGCAGTTCTACTTCAACTCAAGCATGTTGATGTTCCAAACTTGTGTTCCTTACATGGCTATTTGTGATAGATTTACTCTAATTCCAAGCATCAACCCTCTATAGGGAGAGCACTGAGCAATGAAGCAATATTTTATAAATGGAATCCTATAATGCAGAATTTCATATCACACTAGAATTTCAGATCCGTCCCTTCAGGAAGTGACATAACTAATACTCAAAAGTATGATCTCATTATTCTGTCCCGACTTAGTTTTATTGTTAGTATTTCGGCTTCAAAAGGGCGTGGGACCCATAACTATCATTTGAATAATATTCAAACAGGCTCATTTTAACATGACATATTGAGTAGCATATAATAATTCCATATTTTCAAAGTGGGACCCAAATTCTTATGACAAATACAGTTTGGTCATGTTCGACGTGGGACCCAAATTCATATGATAAATATAATGCGACATGTTCAATGTGGGACCCAAAGTCATATGACAAATACAGTCCGACATGTTTAACATGGCATCAGAGCTGCCTTAATATAGTTTGGTCAATAATCAAATACATAAACCCTCAATATCACCAAAGCGCGTGTTCGTGTATATATATCGATTACAAATGTCCAAATGGCTCAATATTTCTTCAGAGTTAGCTTTGCATTGTTAAGCTCACTTCACGTCGGATACACTGCTTCAAGACGGGATGCCTGTCTCAAACTTGTCCACTTCAAGGATACGCTGCAGCAGTTTGGAACATGCTTATAATATGGTTTGCTTAATTGTTTTGATAGGTGTGCAGGCACATATATATTTTTACCCCTAAGCCGAAAACTAACATGGGTCGCAAACCCTTCAAACACTGCTTGGAATGTGACAGAAGCAGGATGGCCATGAATACTTAATGTACTTATTGCTGAAAACCCTTATCACAACACAAGTGCTCAATCATTATTTTAAAGGGAAAGCCACTACAATACCCCTGTAAAGTTGAATTCTAACTTAGTTGATCTTAGACTGATCATTCAATGGGCCACAAGGATAGAAGTTACACAATGTCATTATACAAATTCTTGCTTCAAACATGCTCGGTCAAATCTTTGATGCCATTCTTCAAGGCCGCAGGTACTTTGAACTTGAAGTCTCTAGGCATGTCCAAACTGTTTAAATATCCAACATACTTCGTTAGGCTACAAGAGAACTCTACAAATTCTTATGCAGGGCTGTCATAGACCTTGGATTCTGTGACGCCTAATGAATGTCTTCAAGTGATGTCTGCGCATAAGAAAATTGATTAGCAAGTAGAGAACTGCTGCAATTGCATGCTGGTTTAAATCCTTGAGATAATAGTTAAAGGCCAAGACTTCGTTTTTCAAAATAGCCCAAGGCTGCAGACACTTTAGAGGCTGCAATCCTATCTGAACCTCAGATTTTTCCCAACAAATCCTGTAGAGATGATTTTGTTCTGAAAGTCAGACAAGGATCTCTCAGACCTCTGGAATTGCCTAGAAATCTTGTTGTAGATCTGTATCAAGCCTTTTTGTTGGTTAAAACAAGAAATCGCAAAAATAGCCTTATGCACAGAACTTGATGCCCTAAACCAAGCTGAGAGCTGTAGTAGAGAAGAGAACATGACTGCTTCAGGTTTGTCTTTCACTGCTCCTTCAAAGGTCTTCAAAGAGTCCAAGAATCATGAGCCATTCATCCCATGACAAAACCAAAACGAATCCTTGAACCTTGCACAAACACACATTGAAACCCCTCCAAAATTTTGCCTGCTAATAATTTCAGAAGAAACCTCGAGTTCAATACTCCTTCAGTGAGTGAATACAGAAAGAATCACACCTTCTTACTACCTCAGACTTCGAATACCCTTTCTTTATATAGATATGTAGAGAGACTTTTGGAATAGGCTGAATTTGGATTTTAGGATGGAAACCAACCAATTTAAATTTGAAATTTAAAATTTTGGAACTAAAACCCTAGGCCGACTTGATATTTGATCCCTTTAGCAATTCAAATTAATATTTAATTTAATGAGGATTCCTTGGGCTGCCAGCTAAGAAGAGATTGCCACATCATTCATAATTAATCAATAATGTGATGCCACTTCAGTGACCCTTGGGGTTTTGGACCATTGGCTATGTGCACTAACTTTGATTGAGCGTGTCTCTCAAACTGTGAGGACCCACGAGACGGTCCACACATGAATGGAATCCAAACAACGAAGATAATCTGATGGTAGAGGTTACCAAGACAAATTCATTGAACTGCTTTGTCAAAAACTACAATTTTTGTGGGGTGTCTTCATTGTCCAAGGAACCCAAACCCTTAAGGTAGGGTTTCATCCCACAATTAGGGTTTTTGCAACACCATCATCCAATTGCAACATCAACAATATTCATGACCTCAAAACATCGCTTGAACTTGCATAAGGGATCCAAACCTTAGAACTAGGGTTTCATTCTGCAACCATTATCGGCGTCTATTGCTGCAATTGCATCTCATCATCCCACTTTGATGTTCTATGGAATGTTGCACTTATTTGATACTCGAGATGAATTGTTATCATAAGACTTAATTGTGCTGACATTAATATTCTGTAGGACATAAGTCAATTGTTTATGTCTTAAGTGATATTGATATGTTGACTGGTTGAGATGTTTCCTCTTATGATTTGGATGTTGATGAAGAGTTCTTACATGATTTTCCCTTTTCATGCTTGTCGCGATTTCTTAATTTACTTTAGGTATATGATTTTCTTCACCCATTGATTTTTCTTGTTGGTCATTAGATCTTCATTCAAAATTTCCATCATTTGAACTACAACATCTGTATGTCTTCACTTCAAATGGATTGGCATCTTTTTGAGTTATAAGATTAATGGGGTTTGTATTTGTTCCCTCCTCCTTAGCTTGGATATTTTTACATGAAGACTTCAATGCCTTTGTCTGGATAAGGTTTTTTTATTATGTTTTTCAATGACTGTTTCATAGCGTTGGACTTCTTGACTTGTGCAAGTATTTTTTGACCATAATCTTTTAAGTGAGAAATTTCGTTATTCTTATTTGAGATAATTTTATCAAATTCTTTTTGTATCCTTGATATTGACTTTTGACTTTCTTGATTGATTACCTTTAATATAACATTCAGGTCTTTGGATGAAGTACTATCAAATTTAACTTCTTTGTAATTCCGGAAGTGTCACCTTCTTCTTCTTATTTAGAAAAGTCAAAAATTTTGTCTTTGTGTTTAATATGAAGATACTCAATTTTTCAAACTAGGGTAAACTGCAAATTTTGTCGATTATTTCTTCATAAATAGTTATGACATTGAATTGAGTTATTTTTTAGTTATTAATTATAAAAAGTACATCTTTCAACTTTATAAGATCACTTTATTAAATAAAGTGCCTAGAGAGAGAAATGTGCTCTGTCACTTCTACATGCTAGGTACTGCCAATGTAGAAGTACCTCCAAGCTGCCAAAAACTAACACTCCCTCTTAGTGAGAGAGTTACTTCTAGTACCTCCACCACTTGAATTTGTCTCGAAGGCCATATTAGTACTTGTAGCTGCTCCCTTTGACCTTGAAGCCTGTCTTGCTACTTGACCTGATACCTGGGTTGATAACCTGTCACAACCAACCATGCTCCGTGGAGTCCTATCACACTGTTGAGCGTCTATCAATGCCATGTGATTCAAAATGAGTCTCTTGATTGTACCGGAAGAGTCACTCTTTCTAGCCACCTATTGTTGAAAGAAGTTGTCATTGATGTAAAATGTTATCTAAATGAAAGAGAAAATTACATATTCAAATAACACATTTTGAAATATTGTTTTTGGATTTTTGATGCCCCATTTGGATGCCCTATCTTTGAATGCATTTTACTCCATTTACCTAGCTCAGATGGAATCATAACATATATGGTTGAAAAGCTTATTCCAAGACCTTTCCAACGGTATATGGCACTCCCTCTAACTCCTCACGGTTGAGGAGAAGTGATTTTTGGATATTTGATGCCCGATTTGGATACCCTATCTTTGAATGCATTTTTACTCCATTTACCTAGCTCAAATGGAAGCATAACATATATGGTTTGAAAACATATTCCGAGACCTTTCCAACTATATATAAGACTCCCTCTAACTCTTCATGGTTGAGGAGAAATGATTTTTTGAATATTCACTATACATTTCACCAATTGCACAAGTTGGCCCAGTCTAGTCCCTGAATGCACTATAAATAGGTGCGAAAAGGAGCATTTCAAGTTATTAGGTAGAACAAATTTGGATACGTTCAAATAAGTAAAGAAAAGAAGGAATTCTAAGGTTCATACCTCATGAACTAGAAGTGAAGAGGAGTTGATTTGGAGAGACTTTGTGGGGAAGGATTTTTGGCATACTTTTTGAAGATTTTAGTCCTGGTTTGGGGCCTGTTGAGGCTGAGTTCTGTTGATAAGGAGGCCAAGTTTAAGGTCCATTTATTGAGGGAAGTTATGTTGCTAAGAAGGTCGTGTTTGGGAAATTGAATGCTTGTGTGAAGGAAAAAGGAGCAGTTGCCAGGAGGGCAAACTTTCTTTGACTAATATTGACTCTTGTACAAATTTTGGTGCTGATAAATCAGGGAGTTGGTGTGTCCTTTCAATTGGTGCTAATAAACCAAGGGGTTGGTGCTTCCTTTTAGTTGTTGCTGATAAACCAGGGAGTTGGTACTTCCTTTCAATTGGTGCTGATAAATTTGAATGTTCTCTTTATATATATTGAGAAAATAATTCTCTTCTTTTCTCATGCTTTGGGCTTCCTTGTAAAAATATTTGTGTTCTATATATTTATGTGCTTTGCTTTATATCTGTGGATGCATTTACAAGTTTTTGAAATTAAAAATTGTTAATATTGATTCACCCCCATCTTAGTATTGTTGAATATTTCAACATTTGCCCCCTCTCCATCACTGACACTGATCTTGTATCTAAGATCCCTTCGGCTACACACATAGGTTGTCCCAAAAACCTGTATGACTTCCCATGTCTGATGCCAAACATTACCGCTGCATCCAAGGTTGCTTTCTCTGAACATAGAAGCACGTGTCCATCCCAAAACGAAACTCTATATCCATCATCCTCCAAGGCTGATACTTAGAACAAGTGTACCATTAGCCCTGGAACAAATGACATCCCTGTCACCTCTAGAAGTCCTCCTAACTCTAGTTGGAATCTAACACATCCAACCCCCTTTATTGCATGTGTGGTGCCAACTCCACAACTCACATGGCAATTTGTGTCTGTCTGTAAAATACTGCAGAACACTGACCTCATCCTCATCATGTGACTATATGCTTTATTGTCCACTAGCTGTAACCCATTGCCCTCATACATAGTAGTATTGTTGCTCGAAATATAGACAACAAGCGAAAAGTTTCTCATATTTCTCAGCAAAGTCATCAATCTTAGTTGATCCTACTACTGCTGCCTAAGCCTCTTTCTTCTTTTTCTTATATGGACATTGGCTTGCATACTGACTAGTCCCTTGACATGCAAAGCATTTCACTTCGATTATTTTCTTCACTGAAGTAGATCCCCCACTTCCCTTTAAGTAGATCTCCCACTTCCCTTTACCATACCTTTGCTGTTGCCCTTAAATGTGAGAGCAACATTCTATGGATCATCCCCACCATCACGCTGGCTTGCATTTCAGAACCTCTCCTTGTCTCTTCCTGTATGAAATCATCCCACAATCTCTCCCAACTGGGCAAATTTTCGCATGCAACAATCCCATCAATAAAGACATCCCATTTCGTAGGAAAACCAATCAACGCTGATCTAACCAACTCTTCAATATCAATAGTTTCCCCCATTTTTGCCAACTCATCTCTAATCTGTGTAATCTTGGTCAAATATGACGCAACTGTGTTAGTTTTAGACATCCTAGTATTTCTCAACTTTTCTTTCAACACCATCTTTCTGTTTTGGTTTTTATTCTGGTATAACTTGGTTAAGGATTCCCACATCTTAATGTCATTCTTCTTCCCTGTCACATGAAGTATATGGTTTTTAATGAAATCCATGATTATTACCTTGGCCTTCACATTCTTTTTATTAAACTCAGCCAACTGTATTGGATCAGTGGGAAGTGTCATTGTTTTCTCAACAATGTCCCACAACTTCTGCTCCCCAAACAACAAAACAATCCTCGCCTTCCATTGGCTGAAATTTCCTGCCCCATCCAATCTATTCTCATAATGCAACCCAATAGCCATAACTAACTGACCAACAATAACTTTCCCTTCTCTTTTTCCTAACACAACCCTCTTGCAATCCATGCAATAGCATTGTGTCAAAATCTGCCCACTGAACCTTAGAGTCCCAACTTTGTTACCATGTAGAAATTTCATTTGCAATCTAGTTTTCTTTTGTAGGATTTTTGTCAAACACTTAGTCAAACTCTGATTTCAATTTTCAATAAAAAACCTTCACATTTTTAATGCTTTAAACTTAAATACATCCAATCTGATTTTTATGGGCTGAAATACACGACTAAATTAGACTTTTAACAGCTGAAAATGAACAATAGACAACACACATGAGACACATAGGATTTTGGGCAAAGCTTCTGGAAAAACCGCGAAGGGAAAACTAGTGAGAAGATAAATTTTATTAAAGAGCTCTTAGATAAATTTATTGAAAATTTATAGCAAAAGATTTCCAGCCAAACTGTACTTATCTCTCCTAAAAAATTGTGCCAAAATTTCCCCTAAAATATAGTGCCCATACTTCTCGAAATTTGTGCAAGAATTTTCGTACTATTGTATGATATAATATAACATTAAATGCTATATGGTTTGCCTTGATTTTTGTGCCCAAATTCACTGCTGTAAAGTATGGTTTGTACGGAACTCTAACAAAAAATACTACCTCAAAATTTGTGCAAACCTGACTTACTTTTTGTGACCACAATACTTTGCTGCCACAGTAAATGCACTGTATGACCTTGAAATTCATGCTATATGGCTTGCAATTTAATGCTGGAAAATTGCCTTGGGATTTGTGCTACTCACTACTGCAATTAATTGTTGGAAATAGCCTTGGGAAGTGTGCTCATGTTTTTCTCAGCTTCTTGCTCATGTTTTTCAAAGCTCTTTTCTCTTCCTCTTTTCTACTCAAAGAATGTGCCTCTTCCTTTCCCTTTTCTCTTTTTCTTTCTCATTAATGACTAAAATCCCTAACTGTAGATCTCAGTTGCTGAGATTCATTCTACCCATCTCAAGGTCAATGCTCATGAATTAATTTCATGTTGGGCCCACTTAAATCACTTAAGTGCCCCAACTTTATAAAGTCACACTCATTTTATAAAAAGCACACCTTTCAGCTTTATAAAATCACTTTATAACGTGCTTAGAGAGAGAAATGTGCTTGACCACTTCTAAATGCTGGCACTCCCAATGTAGAAGTACCTACAAGGCTCCAATGTTGCACGAAGCGGGAGCGAAGCGGAAGCGCGGAGCGCGGAAGCGTCATTTTCCAAAAATCTAGGAAGCGAAGCGTCCGCGGAAGCGTCTGCTATATATATATATATTTTATATTTTTTTGCATTTATACTCAAAAACAACATCCCCAAAATACAAATTAATTGTAGAAGACATGAAAACATGCATATTTTTGCAAAATAGATAGATATGGCAACCATGATTCCATTGTAGTTACTAGTATGTACAACAATCATCTATATTCTAGCTATTACAAAATACATCAAATTTTAAGCATATTATAACATAAAATTAAGCATATTTATAAAACATAAAAACAAGAGCATATTATGATTTATCTAGCAAGTGAGCAATGTACATTTGTCATGTCCAATTCAAATAATAATGTTACAAAATATGTACTTGGTCACCGCCAAGCCAAAAGGTTCAAAATTCAAATTCACAGTCTAAAATCTAATGAGTAATCATGACAAAAAAGTAGTAGATTGTGAATGCAACTCCTCCTCCTTCTCCTAGCTCCTCCTTCTTCACTCCTCCAAGCTCTCCTCTCTTCTCCTCTCCTTTCCTCTCTTCTCTTCTCCTCTCCTCTCTTCTCTTCTCCAACTCTCATAAACTCAAAGTGAGAAAATGAGAAGAGAATGGGGCTTTATTCTTTTCTAAAGTCACCCTAAACTCACCCTAAACTCACCCTAACCCACCCCCTCATGCTTAGTTAAGTTAAATTTTAAAAGAAATTAAAAAAAAATTATGTTTATTTTGCTGCCCCGCGGGTTGCGCCCAGGTTGCGTCCAGGTTACGCCCAGGTTGCGCCCAGGTTGCGTCCAGGTTGCGCCCAGGTTGCGCCCAGGTTGCGTGCGGGTTGCGCCTTCCGAAGCGCGATTCCGAGGCAAAGCAACCTAAAATGGCAGGAATCGGACTTAAAAATAGGAATCGCGCCACCTCAAATTCGGATTGCGCTTCGCCTGGAGATTCCGGAACGATTCGCCTCGGGTTCGCGATTCCGACTTAGGATCCGGGGGGGGGGGGGGCGATTCCTGCAACTATGCTACGAGCTACCAAAAACTACCATAGATGGGGGGATCTTGCCATATATAGTATGCTTAAAAATAGGCATTGCTAAAATTGGAAATCTAATTGCATATCCACAATCTAATACTCATTAAATTCAACATTTGATGGGGAACCCAAAAATGCTGTCAGCATTGCCATGCCAAAACTACTAAAAATAGAAATTCCTCAAAATCAAACGAAACCACCACCATTGGACTCATAACTCAGTGGATAGTCTAAATGTGTAATTAACTTGACATGCGACCAGTGCTAAAAATAGAAAGTCTTTAGAATCTCATGAAATCATAATCATTGGATTCGTCTTTCAGTAAGGAATCTAAATCCGTGATTTGAATGGACATGCAAGTACAATTAAATCAAGAAATTTCTCACATCTTGCTCGTAACTAGTTCATTGAACTCATAATCTCACAAGGTTTCTAAATATACCATTATCTCTGACATGCAAGTCCTCAGATAAAATATGCTAAAAATAGTAAGTGCCACCCATGTCAACCAGAGAAGCCTCATTGGAATCTTGAATTCATATGAACTCTAAACGTGTGACCAATGCTATTGTACCATCCTCGGAACTCTACCCCCTACAAAGTATGGGACATGCTAAAAGTGGAAATCTCTCCAACTTGTGCACAATTGTGTCTCAATTACCACTGAATGAATCTTGCACCTAGTCTCTTTGGGAACCAATTGTTAGCCTTTATCTAAATTTGTTTATTAACCTCCAACCTAATGAAATGTGCTAGACTTTAGCCCTCTAAATTTGCAAGGGACAAATTTAGGGGTTAATAGTGATGATATAAGGGGATGGGATCCTCCTAAGGGATGCTAAGAACTCAGTGATCTCTATGAATTTGCATGAATGACATTTGTCCATCGATCTTGTAAACTTGAATTGGTGCCTTTATAATGAAGAATATAATCTTAAGAAAGATTTCGATTCCATGTGCCTATCTAGTGGGCAATGGAGTGACCAAGTATGATGCGTCGATTGATGGGCCAAAAGGTGTCTCATCCATACACATGCCCATCTAAAACCACAATCGACTACGACATAACCTGTAAGCGGCGCCTAGTGGGTGATGAGTTGAAGTTGACATGTCGGAGACAACCATCTGGTCAGATGCTAATAAGGAAAACACCTGCTAGGCCTGAAGGAACTCACCAGAGTCTAGTGGGCCCTAATGTATGAGCTCAACTTGCCAGTGGTGAAAGATGCACTGGAGTCAAATAGCTAGCAAGTTCATCTGATCAAGGCCCAATGATTGTTGACCTTGTTAGATGTAAAGTGATTGCGAATGAGGCTAACAACCACCAAGTTAGTCAACTTCTGAGCTATCCCTCAGTTACGATGTTGGTGTCGATAAGGGGCAACTTGCTGAAAAGAAAGCCTATGTTGATTCGATGCCCTCAACATGAAGTGATCATAGATAAGCATTAGGTGATTTCTAATTTTCTCTTCCATTAGTGATTGCTTGTGAATGCTTTTTACTTCTTTAGATTAGGATCTTCCTTTTGTTAGATTATTAGTGTTCTTCTTCATCAAACAGTAACCAATGCATGAACATAAATAGACAAGAGACACAACATGTAGGCTATCAACTAGGGTCAAAATGCCCACACAAATTCTTCTTATAGAGTTTCCAATTGACAAATACCAAGACCAAGACCCTTGACCTAGTAGCCTCTCCAAGACCAAGACACAAGTCCTCTTCCATCTTCTCGTTTACTCTTTCTCGGTTCCTTATACTTCAGATTTCACACTATATGTGATGACACCCAACTGTGATCACTATGTTTGTCAAGGAAACCAAACTTTCTCCTTCAACAGTAACACCGAATCCTGAACCAAAGTCACTGCCCCTCTTTGGCGCCGTCGAGACCTTTCTTGCCACAGTAATAAGCCTTTGACACTGTGATTCGAACTTGCTTCTCTTCTTACTGTAATCTATCCATCCGAAACTCAAAGATCTTCTGTTGACTGAGATCAACCCTTATAGCCCCTTCCTTTCTTCCTCATTCTCTCTTCCCTTTCTATCCGAACTTGACATCCTAACTAAACACTTCTTCACTATCACTATGAGTTGAATCTTAGAGGGATCCAAATTCCCTTACCTCTCACTAAACTGTAGCCTTCACCGAAATTTGGCCTTCACTGAAATGGTTATGCGAATCAGAGATAACCCAAACTTGTCTTCCATCACAGTCATCCAAAAAACTTAGAGAAGGATGTCTGAATTTCTGTTTTTGTGGACTGAGCCGAGGTTGCTATTTATAGTGGTTTGTACATCATATTAAGTCGACCTATACTTATGAATAGGTGTGTCTCCATAATGGGAAGCCGACTTGAGTTTGTCATCTTATCATGAAGTCGACGTGAAGAAAGAGCTTTGTGCTTGTTGTTGGAGGGCTATATAGACTCATATACAATTGACACATGCACAAGAAGAGCTCTTCATACATGACATTGAATCTTTGACTCAAGGATAAATCCCAAGGCCCTCAATGGGAGCCACTAACAAATAAAATCTCTTCCTCATGAAACCCATGAAGTAAGGCATTTTTTTTATTCTCTTCTTTTCATCATTTACAAAGATCATAATTACATGTCATTATGAAGACTGAACCTAGTTACATTTTACAACACTCCCTCTTAACTAGGGAGGTATTCATATTGATACTCGGTCATTCTCAATCTGAAGAATTTCTCATGAGAAGAATCATATTGTTAACCCATATGTCTAGCATCATATCAACCAACATTGTCACATAGCAAGGCCTTGACTAACAACCCTATCTACATGATCAGAGCACAACGCTGGCGAGATCAATGATTTATAGACACCATAATCATTGTCGCTCAAGGTACATAGTCCACTCGGGTGTTCACAGAGTATGACCTACTTTGGACTATTCTTATCTTGGGTAGCCAATCCTCAAAGAATATCGGTCCACTATGACTACTCTTATATTTGATGTCCTATCTCATCCTTAAAGAGCATCAGATGCCATATGTTTACCCAATCCTCCATTCTGTCTTCCAAGGTGAAGACCAGAATGATGTGTCTATCTCTCCCTCTCAATTAGGGAGGAAATTTCCAAGTTTCTTCCAAGTAAGAAAAATGTTTTTAGGCTCCCTCTTAATTAAGGACCTACAACAACTCTATTAATTTTAGATAACAATGGTATGTTCTATCCTTAAGAGCAATTTACTTCAATTTTCTTATTAGCCCAATATTAATTTCCAGATTAGTAATCACAGTAACATGATAGTAAATGCAGATAGAACATAAACAATAAGCATAAGACAAGCCAAGACAAGAGGACACAATATCTGGCAAATGCCACGGAAAAAACCCTAAAGTGGGCAAAACCCTTTGATCAAATCTTCTTATTATTCTTTAAAAGTTCAACAGAGAGAGAGAGAGTACAATATACAAAATTCACTTGCCCAAACATTGTCAAAACAATCTAGTCAAATTGCAGTCAACAGGATGCCCTAACTAGAAAGTCAACGCTGGTCAAACCAATAGAAATTTTCCTCCAATTCAGCTCAGCCTTTAGGGACAGTCCAAATCAGCCCAAAACAATCTGGAAATTCTTGGCCAAAGTTGGTCAGCGCTGATCAAATAGCCTAGAAAATCTCGGTTTATGTGCCAAAATATGCGGCCTGCCCAAACAGAGATATTCCCACAAAAAACACAGTCAAACGAAGTCAAACACTACCCGGTCAATGCTGGTTAGCTGGCTGCAACTCGGTCAACGCAGAAAACAGACATCTCAGTCAAACCTTCACACCTGTGGAGAAGAATAGGCTGCCCTGTAATTTGTACGACCCAATGAGATGAAGAGAGAGAAAGATGTGTGAGTGATGAGTGACCAAATGAGGAAAATGACTCGTCTATATATACACAACGTTGAGGGTGAAGAGACATGTCTGTTGTGCTTCATGAGCCCCTACATTAGACTTCTGGCCGACCTTGACAATTTGTCCATAGAAGAAATAAATTCATAATTCCATTTATACTTGTTAGAATGAGATGATCTTTAGATCAATCCTACTCCTCTCAGAAAGAGGAATCCAAAAAAAATATTATCTCCATCATATGAGTTGTCCAAAGTGGAGTTTGGCCCTAGTTGCCAATTTTAACACTCTCTCTCAACTTGGGAGAACTCCACTTGCCAAACCATCAGTCAAACTGTACCATCCCTGTCATCCCTGCTCTACTCTGCTGAATCATGAAGATATAATGAAGAAGAAATGATCGAGAGTGTATCATACCACTCTCCACCGACTCGAAGTACGGTAGTACACAATGCATCCATCGGTAGTACTATGGTCCCAATCCTCATTTCCCTACTCATTGCCCAAATGAAAGGTACTTCCCATGAGTCCTAGATTGCATGGGTAGGATGTATCGACAAGAGAAAGTCAACCACTCATCCTGTGCATATGCCATAGGAGAAGGTGAATCACTCATCCTGCTCATATACCATAGGAGAAGGTGAACCACTCATCCTATGCATATATCAACCATCATGGGGTATCATAGGGGAAGGTGAACCACTCACCTTGTACATAGTGCACCACTAGGGGAAGGTGTAGCTCATAGCTCCAAGAAGTACCCCCATGACCCTCGGAGCTCCCAAAGCTCAATATCCAACTCAAATGGGACCCTTATAAGAGGGCCTCTCCACGACTCCAAGTTGGTCACGGAAGGTCAAGAATTTGATCTTACCCAGGGTCTTCGTAAGAATATCTACAACTTGTTCATTAGTCCCAATGTGTTGGAGCCTTATTGCTCCTTGTTGTACCATATGCTGAATAAAGTGGTACCTGATATTAATATGCTTGGAGCAATCATGAAACACAAGATTCTCAGAAAGACGAATCCCACTTTGGCTGTCGCAGTAGATCACGGTGGTACCGAGCACATGCCCAAACAACTCACTAAATAGCTTCCTCAACCAAACAACCTCACAGAGGCCATACTAGTAGGAATATATTCGACCTCGGTGGTGCTCAAAGCAACCAATTTCTGATTCCTGCTTATCTAGGATATCGTAGCAGAACCTAGTGAGAAGCAACATCCAGGTGTGCTCTTACAATCCACCACATTGTCAACCCAGTCAGCATTAGAATAACCTTGGAGCCTCAAATTCTTGGCAGTGTATCTCAGTCCATAGGTGATTGTGCCCGGAGATATGTCAAGAGATTCTTGGTAGCAATCCAATGTATGTGATGAGGCTCGACCATAAATTGACTCAATGTATTCACTAGAAAGCATATGTTCTGACGGGATTTCACCAAGAACACCAGGGCCCCCATGAGTTGATGATACTCAGAAGGATTTCCAAAATCGGGCCCAATAGCACTTCCGCATAACTTCTTGAAGTTAAGTTCCATCGGAGTAGTCACAAGCTTGCAATCCACCATCCCAAATCTTTCAAGTCACTTCACAATATATTTTCCTTGGGAAAGGAAAATCTCACCTAGCTTTTGCCAAACTTCTAAGCCTAGAAAGTAGTGCATCAATCCTAGGTCCTTCACCTCGAATTCAAAAGCCAACTCCCTCTTGCATTGATAAATAAGAGGGTCTGCACCTGTTATAAAGAGATCGTCTACATAAAGTACTAAGATGAGAGGTCTATCATTTTCAACCTTAAAGTAAAGGTTTGGATCAACTTCACTTCTTGTGAAACCCAGATTCGTCAGATAACTGTCGATCTTCTCATACCAAGCCTGGGGAGCTTGCTTCAACCCATAGAGGGTTTTCTTCAACCTGCATACATGTGTCTGACGATCTTGAACTTCGAACCCCTTGGGTTGTTCCACATAGACTTCCTCCTTAATTGAACCATGCAAAAAGGCAATCTTGACATCCATCTGGTGTAGATTCCATCCTTGCGAGGCAGCAAGGGCTATAATCAAATGGATGGTGGTATATTGGGCAACTAGTGCTAATATCTCATTGTAGTCCACACCTTCCTTTTGAGAGAAGCCTTGAGCAACAAACCTGGCCTTGAATTTTTCAGCACGTCCATCAACTCCATGCTTGATCTTGTAGAGCCATTTCGAGGTGACAACGGATTTGTCCTCGGGTCTAGGGACCACATCCCTGACATCATTCTTCATAATCGACTCATACTCTTCGTTCGTAGCATCCTTCCAAACGTGGTGCTTCACAGCTTCTTCGAATGTCCAAGGCTCAGTTTGAATAATGGTGCAAATGGTAGCTAAGTACCCTTGGTACCTATTCGGCTTCTTACTTTCACGAAATGTCCCCCTTGGTGCAATATGTCTCTTGACATCTTCGAGAGTGTCCCTGAACCATGAGGGTCTCCTTTTTGAGGAGGAGGGCTCATGAGGAGGTGGATCAAAGGGATCCATTGGTCCTTCAGCATCGGGCATCTGCTCTTCTTGCGGTTCTCCCTGTTTTACTGTATCTGCTTCTTTGTTCTTCCTTGGAATAGGGAGGATCCTAATTTCCCAAGGGCAACATCTTCATCGAAGGTGACATCATGACTTATCTCCACTTCTCTTTGACCAGGCACATAGATTTTATATGCCTTTGAAGTTTCACTGTAGTCGACGAATGTTCCTTTCTTCCCAGATGCATCCAGTTTGCTTCTCTTTTTTTTTCGACACATGAAAATACACGGGGCTACCAAAAATTCTAAAATGAGAAACATCAGGTTTCTTACTAGTGAATTCTTTTTGGGGAGTTTTGAAGTCCAATGCTTGATGAGGGCATCTATTTGGAACATATACGACAATGTTGGCAACTTCTCCCCATAAGAACATTGGAAGGCCTTGATCATGAAGCATGGCACAAGTGGCTTCTATAATAGAACAATTCTTCCTTTCAACAACACTATTTTGCTTAGGAGTATATGCGGTAGTAGTCTCCCTCTTAATGCCAGCTTCTCTACAATATTCATTGAACTCATTTGATTCATATTCGGTTCCATTATCGGTCCTCAATATTTTGATCTTCTTCCCTGTTTGATTTTTAACCAAGTTTTTGAAAGAGCAGAACCATGTGAACACTTCGTCCTTCTTCTTAAAGAAGTAAATCCAAGTTTTGCAAGAGAAGTCATCCACAAAGATAACAGAATATAAATATCCTCCCAAAGATGTCACGAGTAACATACCAGATAGATCAGAATGAACCAATTGCAAAATGTTGTTAGTCTTGTTGTCACTTGAGGGGAATGGTCACCTTGTATGTTTTCCTTCGGCACATCCCTGACAAACATCTTTATGTTCTACTTTAAATTCGGGCATACTTGTCACCATCTTCCTTGCATCGGCTAGAGGCTTATAATGTAGATGAGCAAACCTCTGGTGCCATAATTCCGATTGAAGAGATGTGTCGCAAGACATAGCTCCCAATGGACTTCCTCCAACTTGATATAGGCTATCAATCCTGAATCGAAGAGTAAATGCTTTTTTGAAATTTATTTTCCATCAATGAATGCCACTTTTCCATCAGTGAATGCCACCTTGAATCCTTTGTCTTCCATCACCGAGATAGATACTTGGTTCTTCTTTAAATCGGGTACATATAGTACTTTTGTAGATGAATGATGTTACCTTGATTCAATTGAAGAGTAACATTTCCAACTCCTTTTCACGGGATAGGTGGCATTGTCTCCAAGAATAATTTCCAAATTTGTATCCTTTTCTATCAGATTTGAAAGAGTCTCCTTATACCTAGTGAAGTGCCTCGAGGCACTGCTATCAATCAACCAATTTACCAAGGTATCCAGAGGAGAGGCAATAGAGAGGGGAGATATAAGATAAACTCTTTTTGCTTGTTATCTACAACATTAGATTCATCATACCTGGAGTTTCTTGATCTTTTGGGAGGTCGATAATTTCCAAGTTGAGTAGTAGAAGCATTCATTTTTCCTTTGTTGTTGAATCTGCCATTCCTTTGATTGTTGTTGGCCCTGAAATTGTTGCGGTTGTTGTTGTCATCATCCCAAGGTGTATCCCTTCTATTAGGACACTCCCAAGCATAATGGCCAAACCTATTACAAATGAAGCATCTACCCTTTCTTCCATCTTTGAATCCCAATCTTCCTTGACATTGCTTCATTGAATTTGCATTGTTCTTCCTTTTAGCATGAGTGGAAAATGCAATAGGATCATTCCTATTTGAAGGCATGTTTCTCTCTATCATCCTTGTTTCTTCTCGAGTACATCTAGTCAACAATTCTTCAAAACTTGGAATCTGGTCATTGTTGAGGATAGTACTGTTAAACACATGCCATTCATGAGGGAGACCTCAAAGGGTAACGAAAGTAAGCTCCCTGTCAGCGATAACTTCTCCAATTGAAAGATAATTTTTGATTTCGGTAATCCTCATGAAGTAGGATTGGATATCTTCTCCTCTTCCCTTCTTTATGTCCTTCAAATTGTTCTTGAGAAAGAGGACTTGGTTTGCATTGCTAGCTTTGAACATGCCAACCAACTTGTCATATATCTCCTTAGATGTGTTCAAATCGAAGATGTAAGCAACTAAATGCTTATGAATAGAATCCCTGATGATCTTGTTGGCTTTGAATTCACCTTTCTTGTACTTTGTCCTAGCAGCAGTTGGTGCATTTGAAGGAGGTTCAATAATCTTTCCCTGCACATAGTCCATAACATCATGCTCTTCCAAAGTCAAATCAAGGGACATCTTCCATGCATGATAATCATACTTATCATGGAGCTTGTCATCAGGTTTGAAGTAAGATGAGGAGGCCATTGAATCTTGTCCTTGTCCAACAAATCTCAGTAATTGCTCTTCTCACTCTTGCTTGGGCTTTGTCTTCACCTCAGTTTTAGATAACAATGGTATGTTCTATGTTTAAGAGCAATTTACTTCAATTTTTCTTATTAGCCCAATATCAATTTCCAGATTAGCAATCACATTAACATGATAGTAAATGCAGATAGAACATAAACAATAAGCAAAGGACAAGCCAAGACAAGAGGACACAATATTTGGCGAATGCTAGGGAAAAACCCAATGTGGGGAAAACCGTTTGATCAAATCTTCTTATTATTCTTCAAAAGTTCAACAGAGAGAGAGTACAATTTACAAAATTCACTTGCCCAAATGCTGTAAAAAAAGTCCAGTCAAATTGCAGTCAACAGGATGCCCTAACTAGAAAGTCAACGTTGGTCAAACTAGCAGAGATTCTCCAATTCAGCTCTGTCAAACCCAGTCAACTCGGCCTTCAGGGACAGCCGCCCAAAACAGTCTAGAAATTCTCGACCAAAGTTGGTCAACGCTGTGGTCAACCTTGCTGCAGTCAACGCTGATCAAACAACCCATAAAATTTTGGTTCCTGTGCCAAAATATGCAGCGTGCCCAATTAGAGGTATTCCCGCAAAAAATGCAGTCAAACGAAGTTAAACACTGTGTGGTCAACGCTGGTCAAAGAAAGCTGCAACTCGGTCAATGCAAAAAACATAAATCTCAGTCAAACCTTCGCACGTGTGGAGAAGAATAGGCTGCCCTGTAATTTGTACGACCCAATGAGATGAAGAGAGAGAAATATGTTTGAGTGATGAGTGACCAAATGAGGAAAATGACTCCTCTATATATACACAACGTTTAGGGTGAAGAGACACGTCTGTTGGGCTTCAAGAACCTACGCTAGACTTCTGGCCGACCTTGACAATCTGTCCATAGAAGAAATAAATTCATAATTCCATTTATACCTCCATAATTCCATTTGTCCATAGATCAATCGTGCACCTTCAGAAAGAGGAATCCAATAAAAATATTATCTCCATCATATGAGCGGTCCAAATTGGAGTTTGGCCCTAGTTGCCAATTTTAACAAGCTCCTTAACCAGCTGCTTGAAGAGCTCCTTCCTTCGATGTCACGGATTTCTTTGTCAAGGAGTCTTCATCTTTTGTGGGCACGGACCATCCATCACTTTCATCCATGGGTCAGTCATGTTATTATTTGTTTTATTAGAAAGTGATCTATTAGTCTTCATCTTATCTTGCTTCATGTCATGCTGCTTTCGTCATGCCATATTTTTTGGAAGGATCTCACATCCTTCTATATGGTCCTCTTGGAAGTCATCCACAGTTCTTCCCTTTGGCAATCCTGCATAAGCACATCGAGATATTTGTTCAAAAATAACAAATCAAAATTACCTTTGTGATGGTTTTTTATCATGACATCTTCCTGTAGGTATCAACATCTTGCATACATGTTGACACATCTCCCAAAGATATCCATTGTCAAGGGTCTCCACCTTTACTAGACTTTCCATCAGAGCCTTCATACCTTTTCGAGAGATTTTCTAGTCAAATCTTCTTGGTCTTCCGGATGTTGAGTGCCTTTACCATGGTTGCATATCTCGCGATCTTGTCCTTATTTTCTTCACACATTTCATTTCATTCCCAGGAGCTTTTAATCAGAGTTTCCACCTCATACTTCATATGAGGACATATTATGCTGATTTTATCTAGTGCAAATCATGCCTTCCGACATTTTTTTCTTAGGAGGAGATTCCTAACCTTTGATCATGCTTCTCAAGATAGAGCCATGATCCATGTTGCTTGCAACCATGCAACGTGATTTTATAATAATTAATACAAGCATACATATCTCATTTACCTTTAGGTCATCTAGGCTTCTTTTAACAACTTCCTTGATTGAAAAGATCTTCAACCCCTTGATCTGTTGCATCTCTTATGTCATCATATCATCATCACATGAATACCACAAGTTGGAGTTCCTGATGAAACACTTGCTTCCACTCTAGATTGGTGAACATTCCGATGAAGATTCCATCAATGAGTCTTGAGGATGTTGCATAACCTCATCCAACAGATGTTCCACTTTGACTTGATGTATGATGAGACTTGTCTTGGATGACTTCTTCCCTTCCTTTAGTTTCCAATGAGGTTTCGAAGAACTATAACCTTCAGAGTTGGTTGCCATAGATTTTGTTCCAGCTGTGCTTCACGCTTCCCTTTGGTGATGTCACGAGCTCTTGCTTCTAATGCTTTTCCTCTTTCAGCTTCCTCCACTTCTTTGGTGAAATGGACTTCTTCTTTATCTTCCTTGTTATTGCCCCTTTTTGAGCTTGTGACAATTTTCCCTGTTGTGCTCATAGCATTGAATCTTAGCTATGTTCATCTTTTCCTTCGGCAAATGTCTGAATACTTTTTTCCCTAAACCTGTCTTCTTCTATCTTGCATAAAAACCACAAGTTGTTGAATGGGATAACCTTCTTATCCTTGTAAACATTTGTTACCTTGTTCATCAGTTAGTGCATAAAGATTAACTCATCCCAAATCTTGGAATGTCGATCTTCTGACGATAACCTTTTATCCTTTGATCTTGGAGAAACCGAGTCTCGTCATATAACTGTCAATTTGTGTATATCATCTTCTCGGTGCTTGTTTAAGTCCATACAAGGCTTTCTTCAATCTACAAACGTGAGACTATTTTCCATGGACCTCAAAACCTAGAGGCTACTCCATGTATGGCTCTTTCCCATTCACGTCATTAAGAAAAACAATCTATACATCCATTTGATGTAAATTCCATCCCATAGAATAAGCAATAGCAATAATAGATCTAATGGTAGTGTACCTGGTAACTGGAGCAAAAGTCTCATCATAGTTTTCTCCCTCTTTCCGGGAGAACCCTATAACGACAAATCTTGCCTTGTATTTTTCAACACCGCCATCCACTGCATGCCTGATCTTGTATAGGTCTTGTATACCCATTTAGGGATCACCATTGATTTTCCTTTAGGTTTTGGCACAATTTCCCATATGTCATTCTTCATAATCGATTTGTATTGTTCTAACCTCGCATCTTGAAGAAATTTTGAACCCCCACTTCGGTTATCAGTTTTCTTTATCACTCCATGCATTTAGTTTTAAATCCAAGCATGATAAAAATTCTAAAATCTGGAAATGACAATAATTTTCTGAAAACACAAATTTAAAGATTTCACAACTTTTGAAATTGCAAAAATAAAACACAACAAAATTATGACAACCACACACAGAAAATAACATAGTGATTTTTGGTCAATGTGACCCTGGAAAAACCCCCTACAACTCTTGGGGAAAACCAGTTTGAGAGCTCTTCCTTATTTCTAAAAATGCTTTTATAGAGAAACTGAAATACACAGTAAAAATTTTAGCAACCACAAATTACAACTTATCTCGATTTCCATGCTTGAACTCCATCTCGAAAATCGTGCCAATCAGCGAACATCCAAAACAGATTTTTTTTTACAACAATAAAATAGCATTAAATGCTATACGTCCAGCCTCGAAAAACGTGCCCAGAACTTGCTGTCCCTCTTCCTCGATTTCTGCGCCTTTCTCCTGCTGTTCGATTTTTCCTTGGGATGCGTGCAAATGAATGCTGCTGCCCAAATTTGTTGAAATGTTTTCTTGTTGCTCTCCTTCACTTCCTCACTGCTCAGAAATTTTCTCCTTGTTCTCTCCTCTGTTAGGCTAGGCAGTAACTCCATAAGGCAAAAATGATTCGTGTGTTTTATTCCATTAGGTAGGTCTTCCTTATATACATGAGGGAGAGACTGTTCATATTTCTAATTTATCTATTTACATAAATTCACCCAATCACAAGGTTTAGGTGTCAACATTCCCCCCCTTAATCTGAAGGGATGTTGGTGAGTCCCAGCATCATTCTGAATCGTTCAAGCTTTTCTCTTCCAAGTGCTTTGGTGAAGATGTCTGCAATTCGCTCATTTGTGGAACAATGACGGAGATGGATTGTTTTGGCCTCAACATGATGTCGAATCAGATGATATTTAGTATTGATTTGCTTCGTTCGATCATGGAATTTTGGGTTCTTGGCCAACTTTATTACAAACGTATTGTCAATCATGAGTGGAGTTGATTGTACTTGTTTTACCTGCAAATCTTCAAGAATTTTCCTGAGCCACACAATTTTCTTTGTTGGTTTAGCTGCTGCCACGTATTCTACTTCTGTTGGGGAATCTGCTAGAACTGATTGTTTGCGTGATCTCCAGGAGACAACTCTTGATCCAAGACTCATAGCATATCCTCAAGTTGATACCCAAGTTTCTTTATCTCCATCGAAGTCTGAATCAGAGTATCCAATCAAGCTGAAGTCGTTCACTTGTGTATACTTGATTCCAAAGTCTTGAGTTCCCTTCAAGTACCTTAGAATTCTTTTTGCAGTAGACCAATGCCCCTCACAAGGCTTTTGCATAAACCTGGAGAGGATTCCAACAACAAACGAAATGTCTGGTCTGGTAGTAGTTAGGTAGTTGAGACTTCCTACAAGTTGTCTATACTTTGTTGTATCCTCAAATTCTTTTCCTTCAATAGATGTGAGCTTTAAGTTTTGTTCCATTGGAGTAGTAAGAGGATTGCACTCTGTCATGCCAAACCTGTTCAACAAATCTCCAATGTATTTCTTTTGAGAAAGAAATATGGACTTTGAATGTTGGGTTACTTCAATGCCAAGATAGTAATGAACATAGCCCAAATCAGTCATTTCAAAACTTTTCCCCAATTCCTTCTTTATGGATGCAATGTAGCTTTCATTGTTCCTTGTCATCAAAATATCATCTACATATACCACAAGAGATACAACTGTTTTGCCAAATTTCTTGACAAATAAAGTTGCATCATCAAGATCAAAA
>APFE030890733.1:29192-59033 GCA_000404065.3 Pinus taeda | reverse complement strand
GTTATTGTTTGCTCTCCTTAACTCCTCACCTGTCATTCCTAATCATCCACCTCAATCAAAGGCATCAATATTGTCTCTTACCTCGCCCCAAAGAACCCCTGCAGAAACTGTGTCCAATCCCCGCACCCAAAATTGCCATCCCCTCAATTTGCCACCAAAAACCCTAAAAACCCCAAATCAACCCTTTTGATCAGTTTACTAGCCTAAAATCAGTGTTACCCTATTGGTCATCTCATCCATTGAAGATTTTACTGAGATTGACCGGAGAGAGCCTTCTCCTGCCCCGTAGGGCTAGCTACGAGGCTAAATGGTTTGATGTTGCCTTGAGGTTTGCCTTTTTCAGCCTGAGGTGAAATTTCAAGCTCTAACACTAGGAACAGATTGTTACTCTCCCTCATCCTTGTCACTCTTCTCCCTAGATACACCCTCATCATGAGCAGAGTGATCCTCTTCTTCTTCCTCCTTATCACACAGTTCCTCAGATGCACTTTTATCATGAGCAGAGTGCTCCTGCGGTCCTTCTTCGGTATGGGGGTTGAGTGAGTTGTGAGGTTGGACATATTCGCCCATACTGGCCAAAATTTAGGCCAATTCATCTTCCTACAGCGGGTTTTGTAGTGGACTTTCACTGTGTTTCTCTGTTTCCTCTCCTTCCTGACCGGATTGCTTAGTCTCCTCCTCCGGTTCTCCTTCATCATTTTCCTCCAATTCTTTTTCTTTCTCCCCACCTTCCAATTGTGGGGGTTGCTCGTCTCCTGAATCATGTATTTCCACTGGTTGACTAATGTTTCCCTGGGAATTTCCCAAAATTCCTCTGATCCTTGCCAGTTTTTTAGTGGTCTGCTCGATGTACTGGCAATATGTTTTTGTTTTGAGGCTGGCAAAGCCAGTCCCCCATCTATCGTGAAAATCAGTTCTTCCCAACTGCTCTGTTGTTGAGCAAGACTATAGCTGACTATCAGTGGTATTAACCCATGGTGGCTTACTACTAACTCTACATGGCGAGATTTCTTCATGCTTCCGGCAACATCGTGTAATAAAAAATTTTAAAACGCAGGAAAATTCACAACACATTTTTGCTTTAACACGGCTAAAAGTTTGAGATGGTGTCGTCTTACCATGTCTTTCCTGCCATCGCAAGTGATGTGGCTCTGGATAATTCGCACCAATTCTGTACATGGCTCTCCCAAAGTTGCCTGCATAACTCCTTTCCCTTTTACAGTAAGGTTTTGCCCTTCATCGTGGAAGATGGTCATGGCGTCTCGCAACCTCACCTTTTTCGGAGTCCACACAGGTCTAATGGCTGGTAGTCTCGAAACTTCTGCAATTATGTCATCAGTGACAACTATTTGTCTCCCTCTCACCATGGAATGATGTTCTTGCAAGTTTTGCAAAAACTCAATTGGGATTTCTTGTGCAGCATCAGAGACCATCAACACCAATGGCTCACTGTGAATTGATCTTCCTCCCATCTTATTCACACTTAGCACATGTAAAAAAAACAGAAACGACAATGGAACAACAGGTTGTTCAAATTTTTAGTTCACTATTAAGAAAACACATAGAAGATGATGGAATATCAAGCTGTTCAAATTTCTAACTTACTGCTAATTTTTGCAGAGCAAAACACGGAAATGGATTCAAAACAACAAACCATGCATATTCAGAAACAAAATACCGTTAAGTCTTGCTATTCCCAAGTCATAATTCTTCCGAATGATGAGCTGACACGTATGACAACGAATTATGGAGATCACCATTGCCCCCCTACAATGCGATAGGCTGTCCTCGACCATCAAATAAAGGAGCATCGTGTTGAACTGCCATAGTACAAAGTAATAAAGGAATAGTGTATAGAGATATGCCATGTTTACAAAAATGAGCAGATTACCAAAATCGAGGCGTATGATAGAATCGTTAATAAATATGGAAATGTTGTGATATGATGCGAGAAATGGAGGATAGGATAGCTGACGTGAATAAAAGTTCTTATGTGATCATTATCGACTTTTACAGTCATAATTGATTTTAAATGATTTTCATGTATCAAAGGTTCGAAAGGGTTATATACATAATCTCATTTGAACCACTTATAAAGATATAAGAAGAAGGGTTTTATAGTTACTATTGGTGTATAAGAAATATGACTTCAATCACATCAACAGAGCTCTGTTGCCCATAGGTGTCCATAACCTTGACAGAGTTGTTTATTTCACCCTTGGAACCATAATCCTTTTTGTATGCCTAGGAAGGTGTCATGCAATGTCGGAATGGAGGCCATTATGCTGACTTGGTAACTAGATGAATCACAATGCCATTCACCGGGAAGGAGTGAAAGGTGGGCAAGTCGGCTCGTGATGAGACCCCCTGTTCCAAGGACCTTTTATCTTTCTGATGTGCCTCTTGTATCATATCCCTGGTGTGGTGGCCATAGTGGGAATGCCACTTCACTTTCTTCCTCATGATCATGGTAGGCTGGCTCTTGATGAGACCCCCTATCCTTCATTTGACAAATCATGTTAGTAATCATATAGATAAACATTTTTTATTTTCCTTCTTTTGTTTTATATAGCAATTTTCCTATTTATATACATAGGGTGGTTCAACACTCCTTAAGAGTAGGGATGGTGGAATAAGTCTAAACATCTCAATAGAGAAAAATATGCCCTTATTATTATTTAATAATAATGATCAAAGAGAATTATGGGGATTTAGAAAGAACCATCATGATAAAAATAATCAATCATATTGGTATTAGTAAAATAATGATAGCAAGGTGATAAATAGTTTTGTCCTCCCCTATTTTCTCTTATCAATTCAAAGCAATTTCTTTTAAATATGACGATTTTGATGTGATTTGATGATTTTAGTATCCTCTAGTTTTTTTGTTCTTACATACATGTATAGTTGTTTCCTTAAATGACCATTACTCACAAAAAATACAAAAAAAAGAAGAAAAATGCATTCCAAAAATGTTGTTCTGAAGATGGAACAATTGTTGTTAGAGCAAAATAATATTTGCACACAAAAACCGTAAGCAAAAAGGAAAAAAACATGCTTAAAACAATTGTTCCTTGAGAGGAACGACAACTGTTCCTTAATCGGAATAGCAAATAAAGCAAGCACAAACAAAAAAATGTGAAAATGGTGTTCCTTCGAAAAGGAACAACAAAAAATGAAACTGTTGTTCCTTCAGAAAAGGACAATAGAAAATGAAAGTGTTGTTCCTTCGGAAAGGAACAACAAAAAACGAAAGAGTTGTTCCTTCGGAAAGGAACAACAGAAAAACGAAAGTGTTGTTCCTTTGGAAAGGAACAACAGAAAAATGAAAGTGTTGTTCCTTCCGAAAGGAACATCAGAAATGCGGATATGTTGTTCCTTTGGAAAGGAACAGAAAAAAATGCAGAAGTGTTGTTCCTGTCAGGCTAGGAGTAACTCCAGACTTGGCAGATAAACTGATTCGATTATTTCATTAGGTAGTTATTGTTATATACACGAATGTGACTGCTCAGTTCATCTTCTTGATGACTGTTCACATTCAAATTCACCCAATCGCAGAGGTTTAGGTGTCAACATTCCCCACCTTAATCTGAAGGGATGTTGGTGAGTCCAAGCATCGTTCTGAATCTTTCAAGCTTTTCTCTTCCAAGCGCTTTGGTGAAGATGTATGCAATTTGCTCATTTGTGGAACAATGATGGAGATGGATTGTTTTGGCCTCAACATGATGTCGGATCAGATGATATTTAGTATTGATGTGCTTTGTACGATCATGGAATTTTGGGTTCTTGGCCAACTTTATTGCAGAGGTGTTGTCAATCATGAGTGGAGTTGATTGTACTTGTTTTACCTGCAAATCTTCAAGAATTTTCCTGAGCCACACAATTTCTTTCGTTGCTTCAGCTGCTGCCACGTATTCTGCTTCTGTTGTGGAATCTGCTGGAACTGATTGTTTGCGTGATCTCCAAGAGATAGCTCCTGATCCAAGACTCATAGCATATCCTGAAGTAGATACTCCAGTTTCTTTGTCTCCATCGAAGTCTGAATCAGAGTATCCAATCAAGCTGAAGTCGTCTACCTGTGTATACTTGATTCCAAGCTCTTGAGTTCCCTTCAAGTACCTTAGAACTCTTTTTGCAGCAGACCAATGTCCCTCACAAGGCTTTTGCATAAACCTGGAGAGGATTCCAACAACAAATGAAATGTCTGGTCTAGTAGTAGTGAGATAGATGAGACTTCCTATAAGCTGTCTGTACTTTGTTGCATCCTCAAATTCCTTTCCTTCAATAGGTGTGAGCTTTAAGTTTTGTTCCATTGGAGTAGAAAGAGGATTGCACTCTGTCATGCCAAATCTGTTTAACAAATCTCCAATGTATTTCTTTTGAGAAAGAAATATGGATTTTGGATGTTGGGTTACTTCAATGCCAAGATAGTAATGAACATAGCCCCAATCAGTCATTTCAAATTTTTGCGCGTAATTCGTTCTTTTATCGATGCAATATAACTTTCATTGTTCCCTGTCATTAAATGATTCATGATACATATACCCACAAGATTATACAACTGTTTTGCCAACTTCTTGACAAATAAAGTTGCATCATCAAGATCAAAATGATTGAAGTTGAGTTTCAGAAGATGCTCAGTTAGCTTTTCATACCAGGCTCGTGGTGCTTGTTTGAGGCTATACAAGGACTTCACAAGTTTGCATACTTTATGTTCATGTCCTTTCACAGCAAATCCTTCAGGCTGAGACATAAAAACATTTTCTTTTAGATCTCCATTTAAGAAGGCAGTTTTACATCCATTTGATGGACTTTCCAACCGTTCTGAGCTGCTAGTGAAAAGAGTGTCCGGATGGTGGCCCATTTTGTTGTGGGGGAAAAAGTTTCCTCATAATCGACCCCTTCCTTCTGTGCAAAACCTTTTGCCACAAGCCTAGCTTTGTGCTTGTCAAGTGAGCCATCAGCTTTGTACTTGTTCTTGTAGACCCACTTGCAGCCAATTGGTTTGGTTCCAAATGGAGGATCAACCAGCTTCCAAGTGTCGTTCTTTATGAGGGCATCATACTCCTTTTGCATTGCTTCTTTCCATTCATCATGAGAAGCAGCTTTTTTAAAGGAAGTTGGTTCAAAATCTGTAGACAAGTTCAATTCACAATCATAAGAAACATCCATATCAACAGGTGAATTAGAGTCATTTACATCACCTCCATTTTGCCGGTTTGAATTTCTAGTTCCTATATTTCCAACTTCATCAGGATGAACACTTTCAAGTGTCTTTGTCAGCCACTTTGGGGGACCTTTCTCAGATGGTCCAGGTTGCTTTGTTGATTGAGTTGGGACTGAATCAATATTGAGTCTCCCAATTCCATTAATCACATCACTTAAAGCATCATTCATTGTTGCAGTTTCATGTGGGGGAGAGTGTTCTTCAGAAGAAGATTCCACATGTTGATATAGTATAGGAATCCCCCCTTCAAGATGTGGAATTTGATTATCAAATTCTTGAAATGATTTTGCTTTTGTGAATCTATCCAAGCAATCAAGTTGTCGCTCAACAAAATTGTCAGTTTTGGATGATTCAAGAAAAATTAGATCTCTAGATACAACAAACTTCTTATTTACTTCATCATAGAGGCGGTATTCTTTGGAGGTGTTTGAATACCCCAGAAAGATACGCTTACGACTTCTAGCACCAAGTTTGTTTCTATGTACCTTTGGTATCAAGGCATAACAGGTGGAACCAAAGACCCTGAGATGCTTTACCAAAGGAACATGTCCATACCACATTTTATATGGAGTCTTGTTTCTTATAGCATTAGATGGACATCTATTCTTTATATATGCAGCACATAGAACAACATTAACCCAAAACATTATCTTTACATTTTTGAAGAAGAGCATGGATCGTACCATATTTAAGATTTTCCTATTCATTCTTTCAGCTACACCATTTTGTTGGGGACTATAAGGCACCGCTGTTTGATGTTTGATCCCATGTTGGCGAAGATAGTTTTCAAATTCATTTGATGTGTATTCTTTTCCATTATCAGTGCGAATAGACCCAATATGAGATTGTGCATCATTTTCAATCCATTTATGAAATTTCTTGAATGTTTGAAAAGCATCAGATTTGTTCTTCAATAAATAAACCCAACATATTCTGGTGCAGTCATCAATAAATGTCATCATATTTTTATTTCCATTTGCAGAAGGAATAGGCATTGGACCACATAAATTTGAATGAATAAGTTCAAGTTTTGTATGTGCTCTTGAATGTGAATCATGAAAACATTGTTTGCTATGCTTTCCTAGAATGCAAGCATCACATTGCTTAAGTTTCCTAGGAATTGTAGGCAAACCAACAACACCATTTTTCTTCAACAAGCGGAGACTGTCATAGTTGAAATGTCCAAATCTAGCATGCCATAATAAACTTGATGGAAGTGTACCTTCTTCATGATAAGAATTGTATGAGAAATGTTGTGTACGAGCAGAGGTTCCTTGCAGCTTGAGAAGCCTTTCTTCTTCTATTCCCCTTATGATAAGTGAGTGGTCAAATGCTTTTCTTACCTCAATCTTGCCATCAAACATATGAATGGAGTGACCTTGCTGACGGATGTGGACCAAGGACAACAAGTTTCTCTTGAGTTGTGGGAGATATAGAACATGATGCAGAAGAAAGTCTGGAAGACCAGGCAGTAGAAGCCTGATTGTTCCGAGCCCTGATGGCTTGATTTTTGATTGATCTGCAAGGTACATTGCTCCATCAACATTGTTAGCGAAATCTTAAAAAAAAATCTTTTCTATGCGTCATGTGGCAAGTTGTTCCTGAATCAAGCAACCAATCATTTTTCCAAGAAGCAAGTGAAGCATTAAACAAATCTTCATTTACTCCAATGTTACATTGTGCCACAACACAGTGAGCGGATTCAGGTGCTTTACCTTTGTCTGTATCATCAATTTTATCTTTCTGTTGGTTTCTTTTCTGCTCAATTTTGTCCCATGGTAGCTTGCATGTAGAGGCATCATGTGATCCATTTCTTTTGCAGCGAATGCAGTGCAAATCTGCCTTTTCTTCTTGAGATTGTCTGCCCCCCCTGCCTCTGAAATATCTTCCTCTTCCTCTTCGACCTCCTCTTCCTCTTGAAGAATCTTGAGCAAGATGCTTTTCTTTACGAGCAAGGCACACAGCCTCTTCAAAAGATTCAAGGGCTGTCTTCTTTTCAAAATCTTTCTCTCCTTCAGCAAACTTTTTCACAAGAGAGTCAAAGGTTATATCTTTGAGATTTCCATTTGCTTGCAATGACTCAAGATAATTGGAGTAAGTAGGATAAAGTGCCTTGAGAAAAACAATAAGAGGAATATCCAATTCAACCTTAGTGGAATTTGATATAATGCATTATAGACTTTACTTCAGATGCAAGAGCAAGAGGATCATTATTTTGTAGTTAAAGAGTGAAGAGTTTAATCATGAGTTGACAACTTCAAGTGCAGAAATGTGAGTCATAGAGTTCTTTCAGCTTTTGTAAGGCTTCAAAGGCAGTTGAATATGACAAAATATGGCGACTCACCTCTTCATTTACAGATGTTGTGATTAATGCATAAGCTTTGTTGTTCTTGTTTTCCCAAATGACGAGCTCTTTGTCTGAGCTAGGCTGTATTGGTTCATTGTCTCCGTCTCCACACACTCCTTTCCACAACTCATTGAAAATGAGGGTGTGTTTTATCATTCGGGACCATTCAAGATAGTTTTCCTTGCCAGTGAGAACTATTCCCACCATGGATATGATTGAATGCATTCTGTAAAAAATTATTTCTGCTGATAGAAAAATACTTCTGTTAGCAAGAAAAAATCTGTGTACAGTAAAAAATACTTTTACTGGCAAAGAGCAAAACTATATTTTATCCATATAGAATATCACCATTTGTATTTTCAACCTTATTTCATATGATATATCAAGCATCCATGCCTTTGACAAAAAGGAACTGCTCACTGCACCATTATCAATATATTGTATTCATTAAACCCATAATGACTAATAAAACAAGGAAAAAATCTTGAGCAAAATTGTTTCTTTCCAATATATTGTCATGCTCAACTCCCTTTTTTTTTTCTTTAGTGATACCAAGGCTAGTCAAACACCTTCACAGTCTCAACATTTAGCACACAAAGATAAACTACTACTCCTCTCAATGCATACGAACCAACACCATTCCAAGACTTAAACTTAATGCCTCTGCGCTGATACAATCATAAAAATATGAACCGATTTTTTTTTGGGAGCTCAACGCGCAGGAGCGGCATAAAATACGGAGGCTTTTGGGCAATATATTATCACGCAATATAAAATATTATCTCTATTACCATCTTTGATGTGTTCCTCCGAAATAGTTATGACCTGCAATTGCTTCACACGAGTGGCTCGTTCTCGAAAATGCTCCTCAGACGTGCCTCTGTTTTGCACCTCCTCAAGAAATGCGGCTTGTTCTCGCAAATGCTGCTCAATGGCTCTCTCTAGCAACCACTGCTCCCCAGTTGCGCTTCTCTCTCATGACAGCTCCAACAGACGTTCAAACATGTGGCAATTATGAATTATATTTCAGTGCGCTGATAACAGCTGCGTAGTAGAGCAGGTAGTCGAGATGTGAGAGGATATGGAGGGGAATCTGGTAAAACTATTGGCATGCTGATGTTGAGAAACAAAATCGCCATAGGTTCAGATGTTTAGCACAAAAAATCTAATGAAGAGATGGAGTTGAGGCTTGCTGGTGTTATGTGTAGTAATGAAAACGCAGTGGGTATTCAACCTTGCAGAATACAATGGCCGGAGAATAGAATCACAGGCCCTTCAAAAAATTTTAACGCACAGCGCTTCGCCTAGCTTACTGCCATCGAGGTATTCACTAAAGGAATGTCAGGACAACGCTTTTATTCCATGAAAGGATCATTTCAAGCACAGTCATTGTATGGACAGTCCTGCGTGGAGGCACTACATTCATTAGATAGGGGAGGGGCAGTATGAACAACGCTTTTTATGAAACGTTTATGGACAGTCCAGAGAGCGCAGGTAAAGCAGCGTTTAGACCTGGCAGTGACAGTGGAGGGGGCAGGTCTAAATATATGGAATATGGCAAACAGAGGGCGCAGGCAGTGTTAGGAGCAACTAATTATATGGAGGAGCAGCTCAACTATATGGAGAGTAGACTAGGGAGTTACAAGGGACATAAGAGCTAAAGAGGAGCTGGCTCTGATACCATGTCAGGCCAGGCAGTAACTACATAAGGCAAAAATGATTCGTGTGTTTTATTCCATCAGGTAGGTCTTCATTATATACATGAGGGAGAGACTGTTCAGTTCATCTCCCGATGACTGTTCATATTTCTAATTTATCTATTTACATAAATTCACCCAATCACAAGGATTAGGTGTCAACATTCTCTTTCTCTCAAATGCTCATGAAAGAATGAATTGATCTTTTCCTCCTCTTCTCCTTTTATTCTCTAAATTACCTTTTGGGTTACCCTAAGATCTAATGGTTGAGATTCATTTAGATTTGGGGATGAGAATAAATGTGCATTTAATTCTCACTTTTTATTTTGTTAACTCACCCACTTAAATAAAGACCCACTTAGCCTTTTATTTTCATAGTCACTTTTTCACTTTCTAATTCTTCATTGACTTTAATAAAGTCACCTTTAAATTAGAATGTAACTTTACCACTTATAAAGTCACTTTTAAATTAAATTGACTTTACCACTAATAAAGTCACTTTAGGAGAAAAGTAAAAAAAATTAATTTGGATACTTTTCTTTAGGCCAAAGATCAAAGCCTTAGGGAACCACTTGTCCTCTAGTACTCAAATTTTAACACTCCCTCTTACCGAGGAAAGTGTTCCTCACCACTCCCATCTTGTCTCTAAAGTAGACATGCTTGCCCTGTGGTAAGGCTTTGGTGAAAATGTCTGCTACTTGCTCATTTGTGCAAATGTACTCAGGCTTGACAACTCCCTTTTGGACATAGTCTCTAATGAAGTGATACTTGATCTCAATATGCTTTGACCTCTCATGAAAAACTAGATTTTCCGTGAGTTTTATGCAACTTTGATTATCACAGTAAATTACTGAAGGTCTCAATGCCTAACCAAATGGACCAAACAACATCTTGCGAAGCCATATGGCCTCACAACTAGCCAAACTAGCAGCCATATACTTTGCCTCAATCGAGCTCAATGCAACTGACTATTGTTTCTGGCTGATCCACGACACAACTGCCGAACCCAACCCAAAACAACACCTGGAAGTACTCTTCCTATCTAAAGCACAACCTGCCGAATCTGAATCCGTGTACCCTGCCAGTCTCACTCCATTGTCCTGTTTATAATCCAGACCAAATCCCTGCAAGTAACGAAGAATGTGTTTTGCAGCCACCTAGTGCACTCTCCTGGGCTCACACATGAACTGACTCATAGTGTTAATTGCAAAACATATATCTGGTCGAGTGTTGACGAAATACATCAAACAACCAATTAGCTCTCTGTGTAGAGTAGGATCCACCAACTCGGAATCAGAAGCGTGAAGCTTCTTCTAGTCAGTGATCATAGGTGTAGACATGGATTTGCAGTCCTCCATGTGAAATCTGCTAAGAATATCCACAATGTACTTCCCTTGTCCCAGGAAGAAATGCCCCTCCTCTTGCCACACCTCCAATCTTGGAAAATAATGCATCAAGCCGCTATCCTTCATGTCAAAATCTGAAGCAAGATCTCTCTTGTAGCCCTCAATGAGTCTCTCTGCACTAGTGATGATCAAGTCATCAACATACAACACCAGAATGAGAGGCTCCTCACCCACCACAATGAAGTATAGGTTTGGATCAACCTCACTCTTTGTGAAACCCAATTGCTGCAAGTATGTATCAATCATAGAGTACCAAGCTCTATGAGCTTGCTTCAGTCCATAGAGTGCCTTTTTCAATCTGCATACATGGGACTCCTTCCCATGCACCTCAAAGCCCTGCGATTGCTCAATATAAACGTCCTCCTGAATGAAGCCATTGAGAAATGCGGTCTTCACATCCATCTGGTGGATCTTCCAACCCATCTCTGCTGCAATCGATATAATGGAGCGAATAGATGTATATCGAGCTACAGGAGCGACGGTCTCCTCATAGTCAACTCCATCTACCTGTGAGAACCCTCTCGCCACAAATCGAGCCTTGAACTTCTCGATGCTGCCATCTGCGGCATATGCTTTATCTTGTAGAGCCATCTGGAAGTAACAACTGATTTACCTGCAGGCCTCGACACTACCTCCCAAACATCGTTCTTCATAATAGAAGAATACTCCTCCATCATGGCCTCTCTCCAGACCTGCTGGCTCGCTGCCTCCTCATAACTAGAAGGCTCAGAGTCAACAATGCTTGTTACCAATGCCATGTAACTGCAGAACCGCGCAGGTGGTTTATTCTCTCTAACCTGTCTCTTTGGCCCAGCGACTGTTGTGGCTTCACGCAAGGTATCTTGAAGCCACTTGGGCTTCCTCTTCTGTGACCATAGTTCTCGCACCGGAGTGAAAGAATCCTCATCATCATCAGAAGCCTGAACTTCTGAAGGCTTGCCAACTGACCTCATGCTTGAATATGTGCTTGTAGATGTTGAAGTACCGTGCGAATTGTCCATTAGTGGAATACCTTGTGAACTGCTCTACGGACTGCCTTGCATGCTGCCCAAGGAACCACCCACCTAACTTTGAGAGCCACTGCTCATTGATGGACCTGACACTGTAATCGTTGTACCTCCTGATCCTTGACCACTGGATCCCTGTGACTGACTCCGCTGCTCCTGAGGGTCTGTTGACTCTGGATACTCCAACTCCCGTGACCTCCTGAAAGCTCTGTCCTCCTCGAACTTCACATCCCGCCTGACAACCACTTTCCTCTGCACAGGAATATAAATCCGATAAGCTTTCAAGGTCTTGCTATAACCCACAAAGATGCCCTTGTCTGCAGTGGGTTCTAGCTTGGTTTTGTTCTCCTCGCGGACATAGGAATATGTAAGGCACCCAAAGATACGAAAGTGCCCAACATCAAGCTTCTTCCCAAAAAAGCCTCCTCTGGAGTCACATTCCCCAAGGCACGATGTGGACTCCTATTCTGCAAGTACACAACAGTGTTGCATGCCTCTGCCCACAAAAATAAAGGTAACCCGTGATCATGAAGCATGGCTTTGGCAGCCCCTGCAATGGATCGGTTCTTCCTCTCTGCAGCCCCATTTTGTTGGGGGTAGTAAGGAACTGTGAACTCCCTCCTAATGCCTGCCTCAAAACAAAAATCAACAAACTCACCAAGGGTATACTCCCCTCCATTGTCCGAATGGAGGACCTTGATCTTCTTACTTCTCTTGGTCTCCACAAGAGCTTTGAACTTTTGAAACCGCTTGAAGACCTCACTCTTGGTCTTTAAGAAATAAATCCAGGTCTTTCTGGAGTGGTCATCAGTGAATAAAACGTAGTACTCATAGGCTATAGCCACTCAAGGATACATGAGACATCCGACCACTCACATCGGAATGAATCAAGTCAAGGATCCCGGTCGCTCTGCTGTCACTGATGGGAAAGGGGGATCTGGCAAACTTCCCCATAGCACATCCTTGGCATACATCAAGGTGATCAAAACTAAAATCTGGCACATTAGTGGTGATCTCCCGCAATGTACTCAAGGCCCCATGATACATGTGCCCCATCCTGCATTGCCAAATCTCACACAAGTCTGAACTACTAGATTCGCTGTTGGTCCTATCTCAGGTGCTGCTACTCAATGCCATCAGGGGCTGGAATGAGAACTTGTACATCTTGGCATGACGCACACCAATCTCTCTAGCTGAAGAAGTTGGAGTTCCCCTAGTATATATAAGCACTTGCCCTCTCCTGAACAACACATCATACCCTCTGCCCTCAAGTGATGAGACGGATATCAAGTTCTTCTTCATTCCAGGCACATATAGAACATCTGACACTTTCAAGGGAGGTTTGGGTCCCCTATCAAATGTTAATGTCCTTACACCGACTGCTCTAACAATGCTGTCATCACCAAGTACTACCTCCATATCAGTATCACCCTTTGAAAGCTCTGAGAAGTACTCTCTGACTCCTGTCATGTGGCAAGAAGCGCCACTGTCAACATACCAAATGCTAGAAGATGCTTCACTAGTAGTGGGGAATGCACACTCCCTCTGAACTTGTATGGCTGGTGAACCTGCACTAGTGGCCTCACAAGCTTTGAACCCAAACTCCCGATCAAATCTCTTTATCTTTGCAAAAGCTGCCATAGGTTTGTCTTTACCTTTTTTGTTCTTCTTTTTTGGACACACAACATCATAGTGTCCCAACTTTTGACAATTCCATCATTTGACTTTGGTATAGTCCTTTTCCTTGTTCTGCTGCTTGCTTTTACCTTTGCTTTTGCCTCCATTGTTGGAAGCTTGCTTATTTGCTCTGTCCTTCTTGCCTCTTGTTAAAAATGCCACTTTGTCATCCTCCTCCACCTGTTTGGCTGCCCCAAGATGGTTTTTTCTGATCTCATTTTGAATGCAATCATCCCACAACCTCTCCCAATCGGGAAGGTTTTCTTGTGCAACAATGCCATCCACAAAATTCTCCCAAGTCTTGGGAAGACCATTCAAAGCAATTCTCACCAACTCAGTGGGTGCAATGATCTCACCTACGGCTGCCAACTCATCGAGTATGCTATAGCACTGTCAGTCTTAGCAATTTTAATGGCCTTCAGTTTCTCCTTTAGGACCATTTTTCTGTTTTCATTTGAGCTCTGGTAAAGACTGGTCAAGGCTGTCCACATCTCATGTGCATAAGTCTTTCCTCTCACATGAGGAATGACATGATCTTTGATTCCTTCGAGAATCAATCTTTTTGCCTTAGCATTCTTTTTGTTAAACTCTGCCAACTGTATAGGGTCAGCATGTACTACTACTGGGTTTTGTGTGTCATTTACCATAATGCCCTAGAGTTCTGCTTCCTCAAAGATGCTCTGGATTCTCCCCTTCCATGCACTGTAGTTGTTCTGCCCATCCAACCTATCTTCAACTTTCAAACCCAAAAACATGTTTCACTGTCCTACCAAACTGAAATTTTCAAAATCTGTGGTAAAGTTTTCTGTTTTCTGTGTAAAAATCAGTTCGCTGTAATTTTCACTTTGCTGTCCCAAACTGCACTTTTCAGCCAGCCAAGCTCCGATACCATGAAGAAATTTCAACCCCCACTGCGATTATCGGTTTTCCTTATCACTCCATGCATTTAGTTTTAAAATCCAAGCATGATAAAAATTCTAAAATCTGGAAATGGCAATAATTTTTTGGAAACACAAATTTAGAGATTTCACTACTGTTGAAATTGCATAAATAAAACATAGCAAAATTATGACAGCCACACACAGAAAATAATACAGTGATTTTTGGTCAATGTGACCCTGGGAAAACCCCCTACAACTCTTGGGGAAAACCAGTTTGAGAGTTCTTCTTTATTTCTGAAAATGCTTTTGCAGAGAAACTGAAATACACAGTAAAAATTCCAGAAACCACAAATTAAACTTATCTTGATTTCCGTGCTTGAACTCCACCTCGAAAATCGTGCCAATCAGCAAACAACCAAAACATTTTTTTTTACAGCAATAAAACAACATTAAATGCTGTATGATCAACCTCGAAAAACGTGCCCAAAACTTGTTGTCCCTCTTCCTTGATTTCTATGCCTTTCTCCTATTGTACAGTTTTTCCTTGGGACGCGTGCCAATAAATGTTGCTGCCCAGATTTGCTGAAATGTTTTCTCGCTGCTCTCCTTCATTTTCTCACTACTCAGAAATTTTCTCCTTGCTCTCTCTTCTCTTTCTGTCAAATGCTCATGAAAGAATGAATTGAGCTTTTCCTCCACTTCTCCTTTTATGCTCTAAATGACCTTTTGGGTTACTCTAAGATCTAATGGTTGAGATTCATTTAGATCTAGGGATGAGAATAAATGTACATTTAATTCTCACTTTCTATTTTTTGAACTCATCCACTTAAATAAAATCCCACTTAGCCTTTTATTTCCATAGTCACTTTTTCACTTGCTAATTCTTCATTGACTTTAATAAAGTCACCTTTAAATTAGATTGTAACTTTACCACTTATAAAGTCACTTTTAAATTAAAATGTAACTTGACCACTTATAAAGTCATTTTTAAATTAAATTGACTTTACCACTTATAAAGTCATTTTAGTAGAAAAGTAATAAAAATAAATTTGGACACTTTTACCTAGGCCAAAGATCAAAGCCTTAGGGAACCACTTGTCCTCTGGTACCCAAATTTTAACACATCCTTCCAAACTTGCTGGCTAGTTACTTCTTCAAAGGTGGAAGGTTCAAATCAATAAGATCAGTCATTAATGCTGCAGAACCAGAATACCTCTTTGGTCTCTTGCTTTCCTTGAAGGTGTCATGTGGTGTTGCATGTCCTTTGACTTCCTGCAAAGTGGATCTCAACCAGGCTGGCCTTTTCTTGATTTCAGAAACAATGACCGAGTCCAGAGGTTTGCTTGACCGTTCTGGCTGTCCTTGATCATCAACAAGATGCTTTGAAGGATTTGATGGCCTAGATCCTTCTCCCTTGGGAGCTTCATGTCCTTCACCCTCATCAAAATTCATGGAAACTTCCTTAGATTTCCAATAGGCCACATTCTCATCAAATGTCACATCCTTCCTAACTTCAACTTGTTTTTGTCTTGGAATATATATTCTATAGGCCTTTGATGACAACGAATATCCCTTTCTTTCCAAAGGGCTCTAACTTTCTTTTCTTATCTTTAGGTAGATGAATATACACAGGACAACCAAATATTCTTAAATTACCAACTTGTGGTTTTTGTCAAGTGAACACTTCTTCTGGGGTCTTGTCTTCTAAAATTCGATGAGGACTTCTATTTTAAATGTAGCTAACTGTAATGGATGCTTCACTCCCTAGAAATATAGGTAGGTCTTCATCATGCATCATTGCCTTGGGATCCTTTGATAGTTCTATTATTTCTTTCAACAACTCCATTTCGTTGTGGATTATATGGGACTATAAACTCCCTCTTAATCTTAGCTTCTTTGCAAAAGGAAACAAGCTTAGTGGAGTTATATTCTCCTCCATTATCAGATCTCAAGATCTTGATCTTCTTTCCCTTCAACTTTTCTACTTCAGCTTTGAATTCTTGGAACTTGTCAAAGACTTCATCTTTCGTCTTCATGAAGTAGATCCAAGTCTTGTGAGAGAAATCATCAATAAACGTTACATAATATAAAGATCCTCCAAGAGATTTTACTGACATGAAACCACATGCATCAAAATGGACTAGATCTAGAATTCCCTAAGATCTACTATCGCTGCTTAGAAAAGGCTTCTTTACATTTTTCCCAAGCGCACATCCTTTACATACATCTTCATGTTCTTCCTGCAAATTTGGAATACCTAAAACAATTTGTTTTAAGGAAGGCAAAGCTTTATAGTGGAGATGAGCATATCTTCTATGGTAATGTTCACACGGATTAATATCATTATGTGCAAGTGCTTGAGTAGGTTATCTCAAAAGTCTATACAACCTTCTTTCAAGAACTCCAATTATTCTGCAGAATTTATGCTAGAGCCTTTGGGCCAAACAAGAACTTTGCGATTAACAAATGCTACTATATCTCCCTTATGTTCCAAGCAAGAAATGGAAACCAAATTCTTCTTCAAACTTGGTACATACAATATGTTGCTAAGATGAACATTATTACTTGATTCTAGCTCATTGGATGTCTTCCCAATGCCTTTGACTGCATAACTGTTATTGTCTCCAAGTTCCACCTTTTGTGATAATCTTCTTTCCACTAGATTTGTGAGGTTGTCTCGATCTCTAGTCATGTGCCTTGAGACACCACTATCAACTATCCACAAATCTTCGCTATTTGCAATAGAACCAATAAGAGCAGAGAAATAGAAAAAATCTATTTTACCTAGATCTTCATTCTTAGGTTTGTCTAGAAGTTCATCATTATTTGCCATGGTAGCATGATGCTTTCCTTTTCTCTTTCTATCATTTGATCTTTCAGGACAATCACTTCTATAATGACCAAATTTATGACAATGATAGCATTGAACTTTTGATATGTCTCTCTTCCCTTGAGGAGTAGGTCTTTTACCTTTAGGCTAAGTCACATGACACGGTGACACGAAACACTCAAATACGAGAGTCTGACACGGGATGCGGAGATCCCCCAGGACATGACACGTAAGACATGTTATATAAACACAAATTATCATGATGATACAAATTCGATCATACATGTACATTATAACATTATGGATACAATCATCATTTAAGAATGATACAAGTTTACAACTAGCACTTACTACTACATCAATGACGAATACGATAAATTGACATTTGGACAAACATAAGAAATCAACCATAAACTGCAGTTTTCTAATTAAGTCATCAAAATGAAAATGTATTGCATAGATATTGAGTCCTAAGGACTCTTGACTAGGAATGCCAGTGGCAAATAGCAAATACAAAACATTGTAGACACTAGAACCTAGAACCATAAAACAAGAAGCAAGAATCTCATAGGCTGTTGCCAGCAGACCATAGGCTATGCCTATAGCTCATCAACATCAAACTTAGCATCAATACCACAACTTCTCTCTTTTGTATCCTCCTCCTCCGTATTCAATGTAATCTATGCATCTGCTGGTGTGGAGGATGACCCCTGAAAGTTAAGAGTATCACCATCATACAAAACACTTATCTCCTTTGCTGGTCATTCCCACAATCCCACAACACCCAAATAACGAATGCAAATGGACAAATGCAACCCAATTTCGGCGGACATGTGTCCAAAAATTGCGATTCTCTCTAGGCACGAATTAGACTCCTTTCTGACACGAACCCCAAACTTGGACACTCACGAACAACGAATTGGACAGGTGTTATGTTAAATCTGGCAACTAGGGCCAAACTCCACCTTGGACTGTTAAGAACATACATGGCAGAGGTAATATGAAAGATAAACATTAGATTACTTTTCTTATTCACAATGATACATATTTATAATACATAGGAATGACCCTTGGTTTCATATTCCAAGTGGTCCCTTTGACTCCCTTTGGCTGTTCAACTTCTACACTAACCCTTAGAGGATTAGGTGTCCAACATTCCCCCCTTAATCCGAAGGGTTATGTATGAGTCGAAGAAGAGGGATGTAATACAAAACATGCAGAAATGCATGGCAACACTAGGCTGAATGTGCTCTCTGAAATGTTGGTATAAAGGGAGGTGGTTTAAGGATGACCACCAACACTAGGACGCTTACTGCAGTTCCCAGAACTCTTCCAGGTCTAGCAAGACGCTGAGGTCTTATGCTAGAGGAAGTGCTCGTGATGTTTTGAAGAGGGAAACCTTCAACCTTAAAAGGGAGGTCTCACCTCACATAAAAAAGGAGAACCTCAACTTGAATAGGGAGGTCTCAACCTGTGATGGTTTAAGGATGACCAACAACTGTGGAATGCTTAATGCAATTCTTGGAACTCTTCCAAAACTGGCAAGAAGATGAAGTCTTCTACTAGAGGAAGTGTCCCCAATTCTTTGAAGAGGCATCACGAACTGAAGGCATGCTCAGGGGCATCTTTGTCCCTGGCTACAACTCTGAATTTGGTATGGCAGGTTGTGACTCAGGCTCGCTTGATGTGGCTTTAAAGCTTGTAGATGATCATCACTCCCCCCCCCCTTGTCAGATACAAGGTGAGGTGATGGAGAAAACTCAAGTGCAAGATTGTTCAATACTCTAGAACAAGTTCTGACATATGACTGAAATATTGTCTTGGGTGTTGAAGCCCATTGCTAAAGAGCGATCCATCCAAGATGAATCTTTATTCTTGCAGGAGACTTGTTTTTGAAGCATTTGTTTGAAGAATCACCGGTTTTATGACAATGCTTACATGGATGAAGATCAAAACAATGATCTTTCATATGGCCAACTCGGTCACAATGTTGGCATTTAACAACTTTTGGTTGCGAATGTGGAGGAGTAGAATCTGGAATATGTGAAGGTGAACTGTTATGAAGGAATCCAACACTCTGAAACTGGATGGGTTTTGAGTAATCTGGAATGTGAAAGGAAACCTCCTTATCATATCCAAGACCTGTTATGTGCTTGTTATGGACATGCTCTTACCAAGGTCTGATGATTGGCTTGGGAAGTGTAGGCTGGACTTTTAAATCTGCATGCACATTTGCTCTTGAATCTGCCTCAACTTTAATTTCTTGATTAGTTTCTGCATGTTGATGGGAGTGAATTTCTGACTCAAAAAGAGAATTGTTTTGAACATAAACAAGTTCAAAATGATGATTACGCTGTTGTAGGTCATCTCGTTGTAAGTGTGATTCAAGCTGCAAAAATTCAATGTTTTCTTGTGCATATTGTAGACAGGTTCTAATGTCAACAAGAGTGTCCCTATTGATGTTTACCATCCCATCAACGGTGGAATGAATTAATGTTTTTAACAACTCCAATGCATCATCAAGTTGATCCATTTCACAATTATTGAAGCAGAAAAATGGTGTTGGCTTGCAGACATAAAAAGAGTTCCCACTGCTAAATAGATGTAACTATAGGATGAATAGAAAGCCTCTGTTGGACTCTTGACCACGTCCAATGCTATATATGAAGAAAAGCAAATTCAAGCATTCTCAAAACAATAAGTTGTGAGCAAGCTTTACCATCACTTGTGGAAATGGCACAAAGGCATGGGCGCAGAGACAAAGATTCATTTGTTTATGCATAGTTCAACCACCAATTGTAACATATGTGCTCATAGGGAAGTGGTGAGTGATTGACTTCGTATAGTTCCGTAGAGATTTGATCAAATGTTGTATCCAAAAACTACAATTTACATGCAAGGCAGTTCTACTTGGTGACTACTTCTTCCAATCTTGTGATTGCAATTTTTTTTTTAGGAATGCAAATCTTTTGCCTTCAGTTTACTAGAGCCAAACTCCAACAATAACTATAATGCCTCATGATCATGAATCGAACTTGCGCCCTCCTCTCACGGAGCTTCAACACATATATACCAGTTTCGAACTTGCGCCCTTCAATTCATAGAAAATTTCAACACACTTATAAACCAGGAGTGTTAAAGCACACCACAAGTAATGACAACAACAAAGGCAATGTGGCTACTTTGCGGGCCTGTAGTGTGGCTACTGGAGTTTTATGCGACCACAGAAAATGGGATAACTTCTTGCCAATGCACAATGATGAACCAACAACACCACCGATGTTAAAGAGCCAACAAATCACCTTATACGGTCTTCCAAACTGTGTTACCAGGATTGCTTCAATTGTGTTCCCAAGTCGGCTTTACAAGTCAGCGACGAACCATACTTCAGAACCAACGTTCAACACTGTGGCAATTTCACACCATAGAACCAACAATTTGCATTCAACCATAGGGGCGCAATGAGAAGTTGATTATGGAAAATTTGGGACATAGAACCACAACACAGCGCAGAGCAATGAGGCAAATGTACACTCAGTTGTATGAGGAAGATCTCCTGAAGCGATTGCAATCAGAACTCACACGGGATTTTGAGAGAGCTCTGCTCCTTTGGTCACTGGATCCCCTAGAACAAAATGCCCTTTTAGCCCATGAATCGATAAAGAAGTGGAGTCCATAGAACAGGGCACTTCTGGAAATCTCTTGTGCGCTCGATTTTCAACTGAGCTGTGGCCGGTCAGAAAAGCATATCATTTATGGCCGGAAGACTTCCTAGTGTCACTACGAATTGTTATCAAATGCATTTGCTTTCTTGAAAGATACTTTGTAAAGGTTTTGAAGTTGGCAATAGACTTCTATGAAAATGCCATTACCTATTAAGGAATTTGCTTGACGTTTTAGGTATCGATGCTCTGGTAAGAAAGCAACAATAGCTAGCAATAAGTTGGCTTTTTTATAAAACTAGCAGTAACTAGAATTTAGTGAAATGCCATACAGTTCACTACTTTGATGTGTTGGATACCTTAAACAATTGAGGCAATGAAGCTATTCCAATGTCTATAAGTATTCTGCATATAGATAGTTGGAATTTTGATTATCAGTTGCAGGAAATGAATTTAAGATGCATAGATCAAGGTTGGGCTATAATCCCTTTATAATTTTTGAACTATGCAAAACTCTTTCTTTGCTCGCTGAGTGTGCGAGGAAGGTTATTTCCCAGTTATACTTTTTTTATTTTGCCCTTTTTTTCTGGACATAAACTTGGGATAGACGAAGAAGCCCTTATGCGAGTGGTGGTGACTCGTGTTGAGACTGTCCTAAGTAATATCAAAGAAGAATACCACAAAAGAACTAGCAAAACATTAGAGCATGTAATAGTAGCAGATACCTCTGGAGACTGCGAATAATTTCTGCTTACTTAGATAGGCAAACAACAGTTCCTGACTGACAGAGATAACAGAGCTCCCATAGCAATGCATTTCTTAGGACTTAAAACACTAGGAGCATCTCTTCAAGGAGGTAGTGGACCAGAGCCAACTTGCTATGGGAGCAGTGGTATTACCAATTCTGCTGCACATCAAGAATGCCAATAGAGACAGACATGCTTAACGCATCTAGAGAAATCCATAACTAGTAATCACAAAAAGCAGTTCGAGACTATGCCCACTCACTCAGAAACGCTCTTCCAAATAACTTTCATTAGTTTGCAGGAGCAGAGAAAATGACAGTTACAGGGCAGAGATCATAGCTAGAATTTAGTTGAGAAAACATTCATGAAATGCAGAACTGACGGCAGAACTGACATGCACAAAAAGCCCATAAAACAAGTGGCTCAAATATGAGCAGGGATGGATATCACCCGCTCTGATACCATGTTAAGAACATACATGGCGGAGGCAATATGAAGGATAAACATTAGATTACTTTTCTTATTCACAATGATACATATTTATAATACATAGGAATGGCCCTTGGTTTCATATTCCAAGTGGTCCCTTTGACTCCCTTTTGCTATTCAACTTCTACACCAACCCTTAGAGGATTAGGTGCCTAACATGGACAACACATATGATGCAGCTGATACTTTTATTGGATTCCTCTTTCCGAGTGCTGTAGGATTGATCTAAATATCATCTCATTCTGACATGTACAAATGGAATTATGAATTTATTTTGTTTATGGACAAATTGTCAAGGTCGACCAACAATCTAATGTAGGCTCAAAAGCCCAAAAGACACGTCTATTCACCCTCAATGTTGCATATAAATAGGAGTATCTACCTCATTTGGACACTCATCACTCACACATCTCTTTCTCTCATCTGATTGGAGAGTACACATTTATGGGCAACCTCTCTCTCCACACATGCAAAGGACAAGACTGCAAGTTTCTGTTTTGGGTGTTGACTGAATTGCAGGGGGTTTGACCAACATTGATTGAGCTGCAGTTGACTGAGTTTGACTATGTTTTTCGTGGAGAATTTTTTGTTTGGGCAGGCCACATTTATGGGCACAAAAATTGAGGCATTCAGTGATGTTTGACCAGTGTTGACCACAGGTTTGACCTCTGCGTTGACCGAGTTTGACTGATATTTTCCAGACTATTTTGGGCTGATTTGGATTGTTGTTGGAGGTCGAGTTGACTGGGTTTGACCGAGCTGATTTGGAGGAGAAATTTTGCCACGTTGACCAACATTGACTTTCTGGTTAGGGCTTCCTGTTGACTGCGATTTGACTGGACATATTTTGACTTTGATTGGGCAAGTGAATTTTGTAGATTGAACTCTCCCTCTCTGCTGAACCTTTGAAGAATAATAAGAAGAATTGATCAAAGGGTTTCCCCGCATTGGGGTTTGTCCCTGGCACGTGCCACATCTTGTGTCCTCTTGTGTTGACTTTTCTTCTGCTATTTTTATTTATGTTCTATGTGCATTTACTTTCATGTCTATGTGATTGCTAATATGGAAATTGAGCTTGTGCTAATAAGAAAAATTGAAGTAAATTGCTTTTAAGCATAAAACATACCATTGTTATCTAGAATTAACAGTTAGGAGAGAATCGTGTCTGACACGCTGAATTTGCGACACGTCGGGGGGGGGGGGGACAAATCCGGTGACTTTGTCTTTAGAGCTTCTTCCTTCATTTCTTCTTTGGAAACCAAACGTTTTTCTTCCTCCACCCTTCTTGAAACATATTGCATATGCTTGAGAGTTTCCTTCATCTGGCCTTTGAATTTTTCCTTTTGGTATGAGTTTTGATTTTTGTTGAGTACAAATAGTCCATAGCTCTTCAAACTTTGGAACTTTCTTTTGTAGCACATATCCCTATTGCAAATGAGTCCCATGAATCCAGTAGACCATTAAGTGTTGTAGTTACTAATTCCTTCTCGTAAATGACTTCATCAATTGCTTGAAGTTGATCTCTTAGTTGAGATATCCTCATGAAATATGAGGCACTAGTATCATTCCTTGTCATTCTAACATCACGAAGTTCATTCTTCAAACTCATGGCTTGACCAATATTGTTGATAGTGAACAAACCGGGTAGGGCATCATACATCTACTTTGAAGATTGAAGACTTGAAACATAAGGAATCAAGTGATCTTTGATAGAGTCCACAATGATGCTCATAGCTGTGATATCATCCTTCTCAAACTTTGCTTTCTCTTCATCTTTTTCCAGTTCGATGACCTTGACTTTTACAATATCCAACAAACCTTTTGCAATGAGAAGATCAATCCTTGTCTTCCAAGCTTTGAAATTTTTAGCTCCTTCCAATTTGTTCTCAGGCTTAATAGAGGAACCCATGATCACAGATAAACAAGTAGATTATGGATATAAGTCTTCTTCAAGAGAGATCTCTTACTAAATCTTCTCAAGAGTGATCCCAATGTCCGTTTCGTCACCAAAGCTCTGATACCATGTTGATTTTTCAAGTGCAATAGATACTAGCACTATATCTCTGAAATACTGATAATTTCTTCAAATGATATAAATCTTCTTTTAACAATTCTTGTTTATCATTAAGTAATTACACTTCAGAAATTCTACCATAAAAGCATAAGGACAATAGAGATCACAACGCACAAAGAGAACACAAGTCTTACCTTGGGAAAACCCACTTTGGGGAAAAACCCAACAACCTTTTTCTTAGAGAAATTATTTAGTTCAACAAGAGATACATCTAAAGCTGCTAGTCAACTATGAAATCAAACTAATCAACAAGCTATGGTCAAACCTGGTCTACAACCCTCAAGTCAAGCCAAATCAAACTTCTGCCCTTCAAAATTTTGTCCTGCCTAGAAACTGTTGCCCATAATTCACACGTGCGAGGTCTAGAGAGAGAAATTTGTGAGAGAGAGAGAGAGGGATCTTCGTCCTTCTTGTTCTTCTTGTCCTTCGCTTGGAAGGCAAGAAATTTCTTTCTTGTGTGAAGTCGAATGGGCACCTTTGAGGAGGTCAAATGTCTTTATATAGTGTTCTGCCTTCACGAATGGGTGTCTCTTCACCGGGGCCGACTTGACTATTTGGAGCCAAAAATTCAAATTTCAGATTTCAAAATTTTCTCTTTTAAATCCGACATGAAGAACATGTTTTACAATAATTCTTTCAAGGACTAAATAATTAAAATGACATGAAGAGCATTTCTTACAAATTCTTTATACATTACAATGGGTAAAATATAAATTATGAAGACTGACCATAGCTACAAAATTCAACAGGACTACTATCCCAAATGGTGTGAGGTTTAATTTAGACTTCACACCAAGGAGATCCCCTTACTGTTGGCGGTACATTTTTCCCTGTCAACAAGTTGTTTAGAACATAGTTTATGATGTAATCGAAGTTCAGCTATACAAAATCAGTGCTCTGTAATATAGTATGATAACCCTCTAATCTAAAACGAACCCTCTCTAATGCAGAAGCAGACCTTAGTATTTTAACATGCCACATGCAATGACAACATCCAGATCTATCAGATCACACATGCATGTGACAAGGCAGAGGATTGAAGGAAGAATCCAACTCCATGAATATGGTGCTCATTCATAATTATGGAATTGTTTCAAATTTGGTTACTGAAGATAAAAATGTATCCATTGTATTTGCTAAAATATAAGGTTTTGCTTAAACTTAGCCTTTAGCTTTTATACCTTTCCCTACTACATTTAAAGCATATAAATGGCATCTATTTTTTTGACAAAATCTATGAAAATGGGCATTTGAATATCCTAACATTAACTTGTTTTCCTGGAACATTTCTCCATTAACCGGGACAACAGATATCAAGCATGTTGTTTCCGAATTTGCATCGTTTCATTTTATCTGCTGATGTTAGAGTATGATATTATAGTTTGGTTCAATTGCTGTAATATTATGATGTCTTATGTTTTGGGCAATAAGAGCTACATGTTTCTACGTTTGATTTATAATGCAGTTTGAATGTTGATTCCTTAGTTCTTAAATTCAACAAATTTCCTCTCAATTGCAGTTGAGATTAAGGAAGCCACTCTTAATGGTGTTGCGTTGGAAGGGGATGCTAAAGTGCGCTTCAATGAAATCCAACAGGTGGGATTGTTTCCTATCCATATTATACTTTATTTTAAGATCATCTAGATTGATTGCAGCATTTCCTTGTTTGAGTTAATTTTCAGAAAAAAACTTGCTTGCGGGCATTTGGATATGAATAAAGATTGTGGCTTAGTTGTGTATTCTTACCAATTTCTGGATGACACGAAAGTAAATTTTTATTTCTAAGATGCTCCTCTTGGTAATATATATTAAAAAAAATGTTGTTCTTTAGAACTTCTAGGATGGGTGACTTTATGTAAATTGGTTTTAAAATATATGACACCTACATTAGTATGTTGAAATGGAAGGAAGTGAATCTTTGTGGAGACCATAGATGGAGCTAGTTTGGTATTTTCCTAAATGGGCATTGTTGCAGTTTCATAAATGAAATCCAGTGTTAATATTTGCTCCTCTATATGCTTATTTTTGAGTGAAATGACACGACTGGAAGAAGATTTTACTTAAAGGTGGTGGCAAAAGTGTGCAACTTGTTTTATCCACTGTTAAACTAACACTTAATTTTTGTTCATTTGTAATTACTTGTAAATAATTTGCATTTTATCACTACAAACTATAGCTTCACACTTCCACATTGTTTTGGCATTTTTTCATTTTGGACCATGCAATTGGAAACTACTCACCTTTATAATTAGATAAATGCATTGTTATTATTATTATTAGTTTTTGTACAAGGGAAATTGGTAATTAGAACACACTATCATCCATGCCACGAGATCATGTTGCGCTGCTGCCATCATAACCCCTTGGCCTTATATAATAGCCCGCAAACCATAGTGGACAATTTAGCTAGGATTCAAACTAAGGTGGGCTGTATTAACGTAGTTAACCCCAACTCCTGACAGGCTAGATAAATGCATTATTGTTTTAACTTTTATGAACTCTTTTGTTTTTTATTTATTCATATTGTTTATGGAGCCATGTACTATATTAGTATGTCGGTATTGGTCTTGTATCATGGTGAAGTCAAGTTCAAAAATTTATTTGGCCACATCTTTTTTCCTAATATACATGTTTGCCATTCCCAACTTGCCTTTCTTTGGAAATTTGGAAGGAGCTTCCAGATACTTGCCCTGCTTTCTCTGGCCAGATCATTAGGATTTAGAAACTTATGCAGGATAGTGTTGAAAGTTCTTCCAAGTTGAACATAATATTCATTTCTTCAAAAGTTGCATCACAAATTTTCTGCAAGAAATAGATGCCTGTGAGCCTGATTACATGCTGCATACTCTTGCTAGCCAAATTGTTGAATCATCCACTTCTTTCCACTTATTCTCCTAGTTAAGGGGAGAATAATAGAACATTAAACTCGACAATAATTGAATCAAACACTTTGCACTTCCACATCACATGCTTAACAAATTTGGGCTGTTGTAGGCAACATAACATTTGTCTGCAAGCCCAAAACTCTGTAGTTTATTGTGGATCACTAAAATGTTATAAGATGAATACCTAATACTCTAGTGTTAAAAGAAGAGTGTGAACTCCCTGTGACTGGACACCTCTTTATCTGCCTTATTTTATGATCATGGACATTGCACTTCTTATTTAGGCAATATGAAATTGAATGTTGATTTTTAATGTAACTTGGACAAGTGGTTTCCCATGGGTTAGTCTCTACCTAGGGAAAAGTGTTCAAAATAATTCTTTTCCTAAGTGTGACTTTATAAAGTGAAAGTGACTTTATAAGTGGTAAAGTCAATGTTAAATTATAAAGTGAAAAGTGACTTTAGACAAAGTACAATGTGGGTACTTTATTTAATAAGTGAGTTGAAAAATAGAAAGTGAGAATTAAATGCACATTTATTCTCATCCTTTGATCTAAATGCATCTGAGCCATTAGATCTTAGGGTTGCCCAAAAGTCATTTAGGGAAACAAAAAGGGGAAAAGAAAAGAGGCACTGCATTCATTCTTCATGAGCAGATTGGAGAAAGGAGGCTGAGAGTTAGAGAAAAGTTTTGAAGGAGAAATTTGTTGTAACAAGCTAAAATAGTGATTTCTGGGCAAAGCTGGGCATGAAAATCGAGGCATAGAAGATAACATAACGTACAGTATGAACATCATTTAATTTGTGAGCTATATGCCGTTTGAGAGAAGTTTTTGATTTTTTTTGAAAAAAATGCCTACAGTCTGTATAGAATCTGTATAGTGTAGTCCATATAGTACATATTTTTAGCTTCAAGTGGGCATGAAAATTGAGGCAAAGTGGGCATGATTTTCAAGGAGTTTTGGGTTGAAGAGATAAATTGTATTTTGTTGTTTTGTTTTGTTTGCAAATGTATTTTTCCTGAACTTGAAAGATAAATAAATTTGAAGAGCTCTCTAACAAGTTTTCCTCTGAGAAGATTGAAGGGTTTTGCCTAGGTCTAAGTTGACCGAAAATTTGTTTGTATTTTTATGTGTTGCTGGTCTGTTTATTTCCATATCTATTTTCAGCATGTCTTGACAGTCCCATGTTTTTTAATCTGAAAATTTCATTTTTAGAATTCTATATGTTGAATGTATGTTTATGGGAAAGGGCATTTAACTGAATGGGAGTGATAAGGTGAAACTAAAACTGGGTTGGGTTTGCAGGAAACATTTTAGTCATCAAATTTCAACATTGAAATTATTGGTCTAAAATCTTATTCTGGAGTTCATTTGTATGATAATGCACAATGGCTTCCCATAAAAACATTTTCTTTCCTTACTTATAGGCCCATGGGCATCTAAATTTAGTTTAAACTTTAAATGAACAAGTATTTAGTAGTGAAGCACCACCTGTATAAGGCCCGCAAGTAAAACAGTGCGAAACACGCATATGGATTTCCAAATGAATTCAATGAATTGATTGAGCTCAATACTCAATAATAATACAGAGATATTTACAAAGATAGAAACATCAAGTTCCTATGTGAGATTCAGTTTCATCTAAGAAACTGCTAAAGAAAGAAAAATAGCAATAACTAGAAGAATGAGCATTAAACTAATATTAGAATTATTCTAACCCTCCCTTAATGCTCAATCTATTTACAACACCAATAGACCCCTGAATTGTTCAAACTTAGCAGGACCAAGAGGCTTGGTGAAGATGTCTACGGGCTGCTCTGTTGTGGGAACATATCTCAACTGAACGGATCCGTCTTCAACAAGCTGGCGAATGTAGTGGCAATGAGTTTCCACATGTTTGGTTCGTTCATGAAAGACGGGATTTTTGGCAAGTTTGAGCACTCCCTCATTATCACAAAACAAGGAAGTAGGACCTGTCTGGGAAGCATGCATATCTGCAAGCATACGTCGAAGCCAAACTGCTTCACAAGATGCCTTAACTGCTCCTCGATACTCTGCTTCTGTTGAGGAGAGAGCCACGACTTGCTGCTTCTTACTAGTCCAGGTGACAACATCAGATCCTAGACTAAATACATATCCAGCTGTAGATTTACGATCATCAACCGAACCGGCCCAGTTAGAATCTGTGTAACCAATGAGTATAGGATCGGAAGTGCGAGTGTATAGAAGTCCATAATCAGAATGCCACGCACATATTGTAGCACTCGCTTTGCTGCTATCCAATGATCAGCTTTAGGAGCAGACATGAAGCGGGAAATGTAGCTCACTGCAAAACTGATGTCTGGTCGGGTGGCAATAAGATAGATAAGACTGCCTACTAATTGTCTGAATAAAGTTTCATCCACAGGAGGAGAGGATGACTGAGCTGAAAGTTTGAGCCCTGGTTCCATAGGAGTCGTGGCTGGTTTGCAGTCCTGCATTCTGAATCTGTCCACAAGATTTTTGGCATACTTGGACTGAGAGAGAAAGATGTGATGCTCAGTCTGCCAAACTTCAATCCCCAGACAGTAGTGAAGAAGTCCCAAGTCTGTCATATCAAAAGTTCTGCATAAGTCTTGTTTGATCCCATGGATCAAATGTGCAGAGCTGCCAGTAATGATAAGGTCATCTACATAGACAACCACAAACAAGATATCATAACCAGTATGCTTGATATACAGATTTGCATCAGATGGGCTCCGTTGAAAGCCATGATCTGTCAGGTACTAATCAATTTTCATGTACCAAGCCCGAGGAGCTTGTTTCAATCCATAGAGAGCTTTAGCTAATCTACACACTTTCTGTTCTTGACTAGCAATCTTAAATCCTGGAGGCTGTGTCATGTAGACTTCTTCCTGTAAGTCACCATTTA